>OZ004584.1:8791752-9083326 GCA_963924555.1 Crambe crambe | reverse complement strand
TCTTATACTAGCTCTAGCCCCTAGCCTCCTAGCCCTAGCTCCTAGCCCTAGCCCTAGCCCTAGCCCTAGCCCTAGCCCTAGCCCTAGCCCTAGCCCTAGCCCTAGCCCTAGCCCTAGCCCTAGCCCTAGCCCCTAGCCCTAGCCCTAGCCCCTAGCCCTAGCCCTAGCCCTAGCCCTAGCCCTAGCCCTAGCCCTAGCCCTAGCCCTAGCCCTAGCCCTAGCCCTAGCCCTAGCCCTAGCCCTAGCCCTAGCCCTAGCCCTAGCCCTAGCCCTAGCCCTAGCCCTAGCCCTAGCCCTAGCCCTAGCCCTAGCCCTAGCCCTAGCCCTAGCCCTAGCCCTAGCCCTAGCCCTAGCCCTAGCCCTAGCCCTAGCCCTAGCCCTAGCCCTAGCCCTAGCCCTAGCCCTAGCCCTAGCCCTAGCCCTAGCCCTAGCCCTAGCCCTAGCCCTAGCCCCTAGCCCTAGCCCTAGCCCTAGCCCTAGCCCTAGCCCTAGCCCTAGCCCTAGCCCTAGCCCTAGCCCTAGCCCTAGCCCTAGCCCTAGCCCTAGCCCTAGCCCTAGCCCTAGCCCTAGCCCTAGCCCTAGCCCTAGCCCTAGCCCTAGCCCTAGCCCTAGCCCTAGCCCTAGCCCTAGCCCTAGCCCTAGCCCTAGCCCTAGCCCTAGCCCTAGCCCTAGCCCTAGCCCTAGCCCTAGCCCTAGCCCTAGCCCTAGCCCTAGCCCTAGCCCTAGCCCTAGCCCTAGCCCTAGCCCTAGCCCTAGCCCTAGCCCTAGCCCTAGCCCTAGCCCTAGCCCTAGCCCTAGCCCTAGCCCTAGCCCTAGCCCTAGCCCTAGCCCTAGCCCTAGCCCTAGCCCTAGCCCTAGCCCTAGCCCTAGCCCTAGCCCTAGCCCTAGCCCTAGCCCTAGCCCTAGCCCTAGCCCTAGCCCTAGCCCTAGCCCTAGCCCTAGCCCTAGCCCTAGCCCTAGCCCTAGCCCTAGCCCTAGCCCTAGCCCTAGCCTAGCCCTAGCCCTAGCCCTAGCCCTAGCCCTAGCCCTAGCCCTAGCCCTAGCCCTAGCCCTAGCCCTAGCCCTAGCCTAGCCCTAGCCCTAGCCCTAGCCCTAGCCCTAGCCCTAGCCCTAGCCCTAGCCCTAGCCCTAGCCCTAGCCCTAGCCCTAGCCCTAGCCCTAGCCCTAGCCCTAGCCCTAGCCCTAGCCCTAGCCCTAGCCCTAGCCCTAGCCCTAGCCCTAGCCCTAGCCCTAGCCCTAGCCCTAGCCCTAGCCCTAGCCCTAGCCCTAGCCCTAGCCCTAGCCCTAGCCCTAGCCCTAGCCCTAGCCCTAGCCCTAGCCCTAGCCCTAGCCCTAGCCCTAGCCCTAGCCCTAGCCCTAGCCCTAGCCCTAGCCCTAGCCCTAGCCCTAGCCCTAGCCCTAGCCCTAGCCCTAGCCCTAGCCCTAGCCCTAGCCCTAGCCCTAGCCCTAGCCCTAGCCCTAGCCCTAGCCCTAGCCCTAGCCCTAGCCCTAGCCCTAGCCCTAGCCCTAGCCCTAGCCCTAGCCCTAGCCCTAGCCCTAGCCCTAGCCCTAGCCCTAGCCCTAGCCCTAGCCCTAGCCCTAGCCCTAGCCCTAGCCCTAGCCCTAGCCCTAGCCCTAGCCCTAGCCCTAGCCCTAGCCCTAGCCCTAGCCCTAGCCCTAGCCCTAGCCCTAGCCCTAGCCCTAGCCCTAGCCCTAGCCCTAGCCCTAGCCCTAGCCCTAGCCCTAGCCCTAGCCCTAGCCCTAGCCCTAGCCCTAGCCCTAGCCCTAGCCCTAGCCCTAGCCCTAGCCCTAGCCCTAGCCCTAGCCCTAGCCCTAGCCCTAGCCCTAGCCCTAGCCCTAGCCCTAGCCCTAGCCCTAGCCCTAGCCCTAGCCCTAGCCCTAGCCCTAGCCCTAGCCCTAGCCCTAGCCCTAGCCCTAGCCCTAGCCCTAGCCCTAGCCCTAGCCCTAGCCCTAGCCCTAGCCCTAGCCCTAGCCCTAGCCCTAGCCCTAGCCCTAGCCCTAGCCCTAGCCCTAGCCCTAGCCCTAGCCCTAGCCCTAGCCCTAGCCCTAGCCCTAGCCCTAGCCCTAGCCCTAGCCCTAGCCCTAGCCCTAGCCCTAGCCCTAGCCCTAGCCCTAGCCCTAGCCCTAGCCCTAGCCCTAGCCCTAGCCCTAGCCCTAGCCCTAGCCCTAGCCCTAGCCCTAGCCCTAGCCCTAGCCCTAGCCCTAGCCCTAGCCCTAGCCCTAGCCCTAGCCCTAGCCCTAGCCCTAGCCCTAGCCCTAGCCCTAGCCCTAGCCCTAGCCCTAGCCCTAGCCCTAGCCCTAGCCCTAGCCCTAGCCCTAGCCCTAGCCCTAGCCCTAGCCCTAGCCCTAGCCCTAGCCCTAGCCCTAGCCCTAGCCCTAGCCCTAGCCCTAGCCCTAGCCCTAGCCCTAGCCCTAGCCCTAGCCCTAGCCCTAGCCCTAGCCCTAGCCCTAGCCCTAGCCCTAGCCCTAGCCCTAGCCCTAGCCCTAGCCCTAGCCCTAGCCCTAGCCCTAGCCCTAGCCCTAGCCCTAGCCCTAGCCCTAGCCCTAGCCCTAGCCCTAGCCCTAGCCCTAGCCCTAGCCCTAGCCCTAGCCCTAGCCCTAGCCCTAGCCCTAGCCCTAGCCCTAGCCCTAGCCCTAGCCCTAGCCCTAGCCCTAGCCCTAGCCCTAGCCCTAGCCCTAGCCCTAGCCCTAGCCCTAGCCCTAGCCCTAGCCCTAGCCCTAGCCCTAGCCCTAGCCCTAGCCCTAGCCCTAGCCCTAGCCCTAGCCCTAGCCCTAGCCCTAGCCCTAGCCCTAGCCCTAGCCCTAGCCCTAGCCCTAGCCCTAGCCCTAGCCCTAGCCCTAGCCCTAGCCCTAGCCCTAGCCCTAGCCCTAGCCCTAGCCCTAGCCCTAGCCCTAGCCCTAGCCCTAGCCCTAGCCCTAGCCCTAGCCCTAGCCCTAGCCCTAGCCCTAGCCCTAGCCCTAGCCCTAGCCCTAGCCCTAGCCCTAGCCCTAGCCCTAGCCCTAGCCCTAGCCCTAGCCCTAGCCCTAGCCCTAGCCCTAGCCCTAGCCCTAGCCCTAGCCCTAGCCCTAGCCCTAGCCCTAGCCCTAGCCCTAGCCCTAGCCCTAGCCCTAGCCCTAGCCCTAGCCCTAGCCCTAGCCCTAGCCCTAGCCCTAGCCCTAGCCCTAGCCCTAGCCCTAGCCCTAGCCCTAGCCCTAGCCCTAGCCCTAGCCCTAGCCCTAGCCCTAGCCCTAGCCCTAGCCCTAGCCCTAGCCCTAGCCCTAGCCCTAGCCCTAGCCCTAGCCCTAGCCCTAGCCCTAGCCCTAGCCCTAGCCCTAGCCCTAGCCCTAGCCCTAGCCCTAGCCCTAGCCCTAGCCCTAGCCCTAGCCCTAGCCCTAGCCCTAGCCCTAGCCCTAGCCCTAGCCCTAGCCCTAGCCCTAGCCCTAGCCCTAGCCCTAGCCCTAGCCCTAGCCCTAGCCCTAGCCCTAGCCCTAGCCCTAGCCCTAGCCCTAGCCCTAGCCCTAGCCCTAGCCCTAGCCCTAGCCCTAGCCCTAGCCCTAGCCCTAGCCCTAGCCCTAGCCCTAGCCCTAGCCCTAGCCCTAGCCCTAGCCCTAGCCCTAGCCCTAGCCCTAGCCCTAGCCCTAGCCCTAGCCCTAGCCCTAGCCCTAGCCCTAGCCCTAGCCCTAGCCCTAGCCCTAGCCCTAGCCCTAGCCCTAGCCCTAGCCCTAGCCCTAGCCCTAGCCCTAGCCCTAGCCCTAGCCCTAGCCCTAGCCCTAGCCCTAGCCCTAGCCCTAGCCCTAGCCCTAGCCCTAGCCCTAGCCCTAGCCCTAGCCCTAGCCCTAGCCCTAGCCCTAGCCCTAGCCCTAGCCCTAGCCCTAGCCCTAGCCCTAGCCCTAGCCCTAGCCCTAGCCCTAGCCCTAGCCCTAGCCCTAGCCCTAGCCCTAGCCCTAGCCCTAGCCCTAGCCCTAGCCCTAGCCCTAGCCCTAGCCCTAGCCCTAGCCCTAGCCCTAGCCCTAGCCCTAGCCCTAGCCCTAGCCCTAGCCCTAGCCCTAGCCCTAGCCCTAGCCCTAGCCCTAGCCCTAGCCCTAGCCCTAGCCCTAGCCCTAGCCCTAGCCCTAGCCCTAGCCCTAGCCCTAGCCCTAGCCCTAGCCCTAGCCCTAGCCCTAGCCCTAGCCCTAGCCCTAGCCCTAGCCCTAGCCCTAGCCCTAGCCCTAGCCCTAGCCCTAGCCCTAGCCCTAGCCCTAGCCCTAGCCCTAGCCCTAGCCCTAGCCCTAGCCCTAGCCCTAGCCCTAGCCCTAGCCCTAGCCCTAGCCCTAGCCCTAGCCCTAGCCCTAGCCCTAGCCCTAGCCCTAGCCCTAGCCCTAGCCCTAGCCCTAGCCCTAGCCCTAGCCCTAGCCCTAGCCCTAGCCCTAGCCCTAGCCCTAGCCCTAGCCCTAGCCCTAGCCCTAGCCCTAGCCCTAGCCCTAGCCCTAGCCCTAGCCCTAGCCCTAGCCCTAGCCCTAGCCCTAGCCCTAGCCCTAGCCCTAGCCCTAGCCCTAGCCCTAGCCCTAGCCCTAGCCCTAGCCCTAGCCCTAGCCCTAGCCCTAGCCCTAGCCCTAGCCCTAGCCCTAGCCCTAGCCCTAGCCCTAGCCCTAGCCCTAGCCCTAGCCCTAGCCCTAGCCCTAGCCCTAGCCCTAGCCCTAGCCCTAGCCCTAGCCCTAGCCCTAGCCCTAGCCCTAGCCCTAGCCCTAGCCCTAGCCCTAGCCCTAGCCCTAGCCCTAGCCCTAGCCCTAGCCCTAGCCCTAGCCCTAGCCCTAGCCCTAGCCCTAGCCCTAGCCCTAGCCCTAGCCCTAGCCCTAGCCCTAGCCCTAGCCCTAGCCCTAGCCCTAGCCCTAGCCCTAGCCCTAGCCCTAGCCCTAGCCCTAGCCCTAGCCCTAGCCCTAGCCCTAGCCCTAGCCCTAGCCCTAGCCCTAGCCCTAGCCCTAGCCCTAGCCCTAGCCCTAGCCCTAGCCCTAGCCCTAGCCCTAGCCCTAGCCCTAGCCCTAGCCCTAGCCCTAGCCCTAGCCCTAGCCCTAGCCCTAGCCCTAGCCCTAGCCCTAGCCCTAGCCCTAGCCCTAGCCCTAGCCCTAGCCCTAGCCCTAGCCCTAGCCCTAGCCCTAGCCCTAGCCCTAGCCCTAGCCCTAGCCCTAGCCCTAGCCCTAGCCCTAGCCCTAGCCCTAGCCCTAGCCCTAGCCCTAGCCCTAGCCCTAGCCCTAGCCCTAGCCCTAGCCCTAGCCCTAGCCCTAGCCCTAGCCCTAGCCCTAGCCCTAGCCCTAGCCCTAGCCCTAGCCCTAGCCCTAGCCCTAGCCCTAGCCCTAGCCCTAGCCCTAGCCCTAGCCCTAGCCCTAGCCCTAGCCCTAGCCCTAGCCCTAGCCCTAGCCCTAGCCCTAGCCCTAGCCCTAGCCCTAGCCCTAGCCCTAGCCCTAGCCCTAGCCCTAGCCCTAGCCCTAGCCCTAGCCCTAGCCCTAGCCCTAGCCCTAGCCCTAGCCCTAGCCCTAGCCCTAGCCCTAGCCCTAGCCCTAGCCCTAGCCCTAGCCCTAGCCCTAGCCCTAGCCCTAGCCCTAGCCCTAGCCCTAGCCCTAGCCCTAGCCCTAGCCCTAGCCCTAGCCCTAGCCCTAGCCCTAGCCCTAGCCCTAGCCCTAGCCCTAGCCCTAGCCCTAGCCCTAGCCCTAGCCCTAGCCCTAGCCCTAGCCCTAGCCCTAGCCCTAGCCCTAGCCCTAGCCCTAGCCCTAGCCCTAGCCCTAGCCCTAGCCCTAGCCCTAGCCCTAGCCCTAGCCCTAGCCCTAGCCCTAGCCCTAGCCCTAGCCCTAGCCCTAGCCCTAGCCCTAGCCCTAGCCCTAGCCCTAGCCCTAGCCCTAGCCCTAGCCCTAGCCCTAGCCCTAGCCCTAGCCCTAGCCCTAGCCCTAGCCCTAGCCCTAGCCCTAGCCCTAGCCCTAGCCCTAGCCCTAGCCCTAGCCCTAGCCCTAGCCCTAGCCCTAGCCCTAGCCCTAGCCCTAGCCCTAGCCCTAGCCCTAGCCCTAGCCCTAGCCCTAGCCCTAGCCCTAGCCCTAGCCCTAGCCCTAGCCCTAGCCCTAGCCCTAGCCCTAGCCCTAGCCCTAGCCCTAGCCCTAGCCCTAGCCCTAGCCCTAGCCCTAGCCCTAGCCCTAGCCCTAGCCCTAGCCCTAGCCCTAGCCCTAGCCCTAGCCCTAGCCCTAGCCCTAGCCCTAGCCCTAGCCCTAGCCCTAGCCCTAGCCCTAGCCCTAGCCCTAGCCCTAGCCCTAGCCCTAGCCCTAGCCCTAGCCCTAGCCCTAGCCCTAGCCCTAGCCCTAGCCCTAGCCCTAGCCCTAGCCCTAGCCCTAGCCCTAGCCCTAGCCCTAGCCCTAGCCCTAGCCCTAGCCCTAGCCCTAGCCCTAGCCCTAGCCCTAGCCCTAGCCCTAGCCCTAGCCCTAGCCCTAGCCCTAGCCCTAGCCCTAGCCCTAGCCCTAGCCCTAGCCCTAGCCCTAGCCCTAGCCCTAGCCCTAGCCCTAGCCCTAGCCCTAGCCCTAGCCCTAGCCCTAGCCCTAGCCCTAGCCCTAGCCCTAGCCCTAGCCCTAGCCCTAGCCCTAGCCCTAGCCCTAGCCCTAGCCCTAGCCCTAGCCCTAGCCCTAGCCCTAGCCCTAGCCCTAGCCCTAGCCCTAGCCCTAGCCCTAGCCCTAGCCCTAGCCCTAGCCCTAGCCCTAGCCCTAGCCCTAGCCCTAGCCCTAGCCCTAGCCCTAGCCCTAGCCCTAGCCCTAGCCCTAGCCCTAGCCCTAGCCCTAGCCCTAGCCCTAGCCCTAGCCCTAGCCCTAGCCCTAGCCCTAGCCCTAGCCCTAGCCCTAGCCCTAGCCCTAGCCCTAGCCCTAGCCCTAGCCCTAGCCCTAGCCCTAGCCCTAGCCCTAGCCCTAGCCCTAGCCCTAGCCCTAGCTATGGAGTCGGGGATGCCTGAGGTTTTGCCTCACCTAACCTAAAGAAACCTAGGTTCCCTTAGGGCTAAAAATCGCCCCCATGCCGAGAAACCTTGGCCCTTGAGGGCAAAATCGATCTCGAAAACTAGGGATTTAAAGAAAACTGAAGAAACCTCAGGTTTAACCTGAGGTTAGGTTTCGAGCCTGAGGGCAAACCTGATAAGCATGGGGGCCAGGTTCGGTAGCATGAGGGAAATATCCCTAAAGCTACCTTAACCTTGCCCTCATGAGCACCCGGTTATCCCTCGTGGCAACATAACCCGGCCCTTAGGACTAAAAACTGGTCTTATTTTGAGTTGAGGGATGGGTTTTGATGCCACAGGGGTCAGGTTACCAACCTTGGGGGATAAACTACAATTTTCTTTTGAGCAAGGCCCTCATGGCATCCCTCATGGATAATATCGAGCCCTAATGGCTAAAAAAACGTCCCTTAGGACTAAAAAAATGCCCTCACGGCTAAATTCGAGGCCCCCATGGTCGTTTTCGACCAATAATCAAACCTGATCAAACCTGATCAAACCTAGGGGGCCCCAAAAATAGCCATGAATGGGTAGAAAACAGTCAGGAGGGATAACCTGAGAAGCATGGGGGATAACCTCTGAATAAAATCCCCCCAGGACATTTAACCTTGCCCCCATGAGCACTATAGATCCCCCAGGGGGTGTACATTTGCCCTTCGGGCCGATTTTGACCTCTAACCTCAACCTAACCTAACCTGAACCTAACCTGAAGAAACCTGAATGGGTGGAAAACAGTCAGGAGGGATAACCTGAGAAGCATGAGGGATAATTTCGTGGTAATCCAGATGAAAATGCCCCCAGGACAGTTAACCCTGCCCTCATGTACCATAGAGATCCCCTAGGGGGTGTACATATGCCCTTAGGGCCGATTTGGACCTCTAACCTCAACCTAACCTCAACCTAACCTAACCTGAAGAAACCTGAAGAAACCTGAAGAAACCTGAATGGGTGGAAAACAGTCAGGAGGGATAACCTGAGAAGCATGAGGGATAATTTCGTGGTAATCCAGATGAAATTGCCCCCAGGACAGCTAACCCTGCCCCCATGTGCCATAGAGATCCCCTAGGGGGTGTACATATGCCCTTAGGGCCGATTTGGACCTCTAACCTCAACCTAACCTCAACCTAACCTAACCTGAAGAAACCTGAAGAAACCTGAATGGGTGGAAAACAGTCAGGAGGGATAACCTGAGAAGCATGAGGGATAATTTCGTGGTAATCCAGATGAAATTGCCCCCAGGACAGCTAACCCTGCCCCCATGTGCCATAGAGATCCCCTAGGGGGTGTACATATGCCCTTAGGGCCGATTTGGACCTCTAACCTCAACCTAACCTCAACCTAACCTAACCTGAAGAAACCTGAAGAAACCTGAAGAAACCTGAATGGGTGGAAAACAGTCAGGAGGGATAACCTGAGAAGCATGAGGGATAACCTCGTGGTAGTCCGGATGAAAATGCCCCCAGGACAGCTAATCCTGCCCTCATGTGCCATAGAGATCCCCTAGGGGGTGTACATATGCCCTTCAGGCCGATTTGGACCTCTAACCTCAACCTAACCTCAACCTAACCTAACCTGAAGAAACCTGAAGAAACCTGAAGAAACCTGAAAGGGTGGAAAACAGTCAGGAGGGATAACCCGAGAGGCATGGGGGATAACCTCGTGGTAGTCCGGATGAAAATGCCCCCAGGACAGCTAACCCTGCCCTCATGTACCATAGAGATCCCCTAGGGGGTGTACATATGCCCTTAGGGCCGATTTGGACCTCTAACCTCAACCTAACCTCAACCTAACCTAACCTGAAGAAACCTGAAGAAACCTGAAGAAACCTGAATGGGTGGAAAACAGTCAGGAGGGATAACCTGAGAAGCATGAGGGATAATTTCGTGGTAATCCAGATGAAATTGCCCCCAGGACAGCTAACCCTGCCCCCATGTGCCATAGAGATCCCCTAGGGGGTGTACATATGCCCTTAGGGCCGATTTGGACCTCTAACCTCAACCTAACCTCAACCTAACCTAACCTGAAGAAACCTGAAGAAACCTGAATGGGTGGAAAACAGTCAGGAGGGATAACCTGAGAAGCATGAGGGATAATTTCGTGGTAATCCAGATGAAATTGCCCCCAGGACAGCTAACCCTGCTCCCATGTGCCATAGAGATCCCCTAGGGGGTGTACATATGCCCTTAGGGCCGATTTGGACCTCTAACCTCAACCTAACCTCAACCTAACCTAACCTGAAGAAACCTGAAGAAACCTGAAGAAACCTGAATGGGTGGAAAACAGTCAGGAGGGATAACCTGAGAAGCATGAGGGATAACTTCGTGGTAGTCCGGATGAAAATGCCCCCAGGACAGCTAACCCTGCCCTCATGTTCCATAGAGATCCCCTAGGGGGTGTACATATGCCCTTCAGGCCGATTTGGACCTCTAACCTCAACCTAACCTCAACCTAACCTAACCTGAAGAAACCTGAAGAAACCTGAAGAAACCTGAATGGGTGGAAAACAGTCAGGAGGGATAACCCGAGAGGCATGGGGGATAACCTCGTGGTAGTCCGGATGAAAATGCCCCCAGGACAGCTAACCCTGCCCTCATGTACCATAGAGATCCCCTAGGGGGTGTACATATGCCCTTAGGGCCGATTTGGACCTCTAACCTCAACCTAACCTCAACCTAACCTAACCTGAAGAAACCTGAAGAAACCTGAATGGGTGGAAAACAGTCAGGAGGGATAACCTGAGAAGCATGAGGGATAATTTCGTGGTAATCCAGATGAAATTGCCCCCAGGACAGCTAACCCTGCCCCCATGTGCCATAGAGATCCCCTAGGGGGTGTACATATGCCCTTCGGGCCGATTTGGACCTCTAACCTCAACCTAACCTAACCTGAACCTAACCTGAAGAAACCTGAAGAAATCTGAGGGCTTATCTCCTTAACCTGTAGGTTGAGGTCTTAACCCAGGGGCACCTAATTTAGCCATGTAGGTTTATAACCTCAACCTGTATTAACCCGGGGGCACCTAATTTAGCCATGTAGGTTTATAACCTCAACCTGTATTAACCCGGGGGCACCTAATTTAGCCATGTAGGTTTATAACCTCAACCTGTATTAACCCGGGGGCACCTAATTTAGCCATGTAGGTTTATAACCTCAACCTGTATTAACCCGGGGGCACCTAATTTAGCCATGTAGGTTTATAACCTCAACCTGTATTAACCCGGGGGCACCTAATTTAGCCATGTAGGTTTATAACCTCAACCTGTATTAACCCGGGGGCACCTAATTTAGCCATGTAGGTTTATAACCTCAACCTGTATTAACCCGGGGGCACCTAATTTAGCCATGTAGGTTTATAACCTCAACCTGTATTAACCCGGGGCACCTAATTTAGCCATGTAGGTTATATACTTTGAAATCTAGCCCTTCCGAGTTGCATCTTGCCCTAATCATCCCTTCCAAGTTGCATCTAGCCCTAGTCATCCCTTCCGAGTTGCATCTAGCCCTAGTCATCCCTTCCGAGTTGCATCTAGCCCTAGTCATCCCTTCTGAGTTGCATTTAGCCCTAGACATCCCTTCCAAGTTGCATCTAGCCCTAGACATCCCTTCCAAGTTGAATCTAGCTCTAGTCATCCCTTCCGAGTTGCATCTAGCCCTAGTCATCCCTTCTATGAAACCATGAAGGATATTCACTGAGACGTGCAAGCCAGGAGGGAAAGGTAAGGTCATAGCTAGGAGGGATGATATATCTGGTCACCAATTGTCCTCTCAGAATCCATGGGGGCCACCAATTGTCCTCCTAGAAGTATCTGAAATTTCAAAGTCCCAGAATATGCAGGAAGGATCGAATACGAAACCATGAAGGATATTCACTGAGATGTGCAAGCCAGGAGGGAAAGGTAAGGTCATAGCTAGGAGGGATGATATATCTGGCCCATGGGGGATCACCAATTGTCCTCCCAGAATCCATGGGGGTCACCAATTGTCCTCTCAGGATCCATGGGGGCCACCAATTGTCCTCCAAGAATCCATGGGGGCCACCAATTGTCCTCCAAGAAGGAGCTGAAATTTCAAAGTCCCAGAATATCCAGGAAGGATCGAATACGAAACCATGAAGGATATTCACTGAGATATGCAAGCCAGGAGGGAAAGGTAAGGTCATAGCTAGGAGGGATGATATATCTGGTCACCAATTGTCCTCTCAGAATCCATGGGGGCCACCAATTGTCCTCCTAGAAGTATCTGAAATTTCAAAGTCCCAGAATATCCAGGAAGGATCGAATACGAAACCATGAAGGATATTCACTGAGACGTGCAAGCCAGGAGGGAAAGGTAAGGTCATAGCTAGGAGGGATGATATATCTGGCCCATGGGGGATCACCAATTGTCCTCCCAGAATCCATGGGGGTCACCAATTGTCCTCTCAGGATCCATGGGGGCCACCAATTGTCCTCCAAGAATCCATGGGGGCCACCAATTGTCCTCCAAGAAGGAGCTGAAATTTCAAAGTCCCAGAATATCCAGGAAGGATCGAATATGAAACCATGAAGGATATTCACTGAGATGTGCAAGCCAGGAGGGAAAGGTAAGGTCATAGCTAGGAGGGATGATGGGGGTCACCAATTGTCCTCTCAGGATCCATGGGGGCCACCAATTGTCCTCCAAGAATCCATGGGGGCCACCAATTGTCCTCCAAGAAGGAGCTGAAATTTCAAAGTCCCAGAATATCCAGGAAGGATCGAATACGAAACCATGAAGGATATTCACTGAGATGTGCAAGCCAGGAGGGAAAGGTAAGGTCATAGCTAGGAGGGATGATATATCTGGCCCATGGGGGGTCACCAATTGTCCTCCCAGAATCCATGGGGGTCACCAATTGTCCTCTCAGGATCCATGGGGGCCACCAATTGTCCTCCAAGAATCCATGGGGGCCACCAATTGTCCTCCAAGAAGGAGCTGAAATTTCAAAGTCCCAGAATATCCAGGAAGGATCGAATACGAAACCATGAAGGATATTCACTGAGATGTGCAAGCCAGGAGGGAAAGGTAAGGTCATAGCTAGGAGGGATGATATATCTGGCCCATGGGGGTCACCAATTGTCCTCCCAGAATCCATGGGGGTCACCAATTGTCCTCTCAGGATCCATGGGGGCCACCAATTGTCCTCCAAGAATCCATGGGGGCCACCAATTGTCCTCCAAGAAGGAGCTGAAATTTCAAAGTCCCAGAATATCCAGGAAGGATCGAATACGAAACCATGAAGGATATCCACTGAGATGTGCAAGGTAAGGTCATAGCTAGGAGGGATGATATATCTGGCCCATGGGGGTCACCAATTGTCCTCTCAGAATCCATGGGGGCCACCAATTGTCCTCCTAGAAGTATCTGAAATTTCAAGGTCCCAGAATATCCAGGAAGGATCCATGAAGGATATTCACCGAGACGTGCAAGCCGGGAGGGAAAGATAAAAAAGAGACGACTCTATTCCGAAGAAGAATACTCAATCCTAAAGAGATATTTCGACTAATCAATCATTCTCACAAAAAACAGTTCTAATGTAATCAATCATTCTCACAATTTCTTTATATTTAAAATCAAGTCTCACAATTCAATTATAAAAAATTTTTCCTCTCGATTAGGACTAGAAATTTAGATACTTTTGGCTGGACATCCCTCCTAGCTATACACTTGCTGGTGGTTGAGGGGTGGAGTTTGATGTGCTTTGGGAAGGCGTGGCCACAACTTCTTGTGCATTACCATGACTTGAGGGACTTTTGTAATCTCTATCAGGCCTTTAGGGACTTTGCATGGACTTGAGGGACTTAAGTGTACTTGGTAATACTTCCAAATGTAGGAATAGACTTGAGGGACATCTACTGTGCATTACCATGACTTGAGGGACTTCATAAATACTTAACTAACCTCATGGATACTTTACCTCAACCCCTGTTAACGAAACAAAACCTCATGGCTATTTTACCTCTGAAAACCTCAACCCAGGTTAACAAGACATAACCTCATGGCTATTTTACCTCTGATAACCTCAACCCAGGTTAACGTTGGATAACCTCATGGCTATTTTACCTCAACCCAGGTTAACAAGACATAACCTCATGGCTATTTTACCTCTGGAAACCTCAACCCAGGTTAACGTTGGATAACCTCATGGCTATTTTACCTCTGGAAACCTCAACCCAGGTTAACAAGACATAACCTCATGGCTATTTTACCTCTGGAAACCTCAACCCAGGTTAACATTGGATAACCTCATGGCTATTTTACCTCTGGAAACCTCAACCCAGATTAACAAGACATAACCTCATGGCTATTTTACCTCTGGAAACCTCAACCCAGGTTAACGTTGGATAACCTCATGGCTATTTTACCTCAACCCAGGTTAACAAGACATAACCTCATGGCTATTTTACCTCTGGAAACCTCAACCCAGGTTAACGTTGGATAACCTCATGGCTATTTTACCTCTGGAAACCTCAACCCAGGTTAACAAGACATAACCTCATGGCTATTTTACCTCTGGAAACCTCAACCCAGGTTAACATTGGATAACCTCATGGCTATTTTACCTCTGGAAACCTCAACCCAGATTAACAAGACATAACCTCATGGCTATTTTACCTCTGGAAACTTCAACCCAGGTTAACAAGACATAACCTCATGGCTATTTTACCTCTGGAAACCTCAACCCAGATTAACAAGACATAACCTCATGGCTATTTTACCTCTGGAAACCTCAACCCAGGTTAACGTTGGATAACCTCATGGCTATTTTACCTCTGGAAACCTCAACCCAGGTTAACAAGACATAACCTCATGGCTATTTTACCTCTGGAAACCTCAACCCAAGTTAACGATGGATAACTTCATGGCTATTTTACCTCTGGAAACCTCAACCCAGGTTAACAAGACATAACCTCATGGCTATTTTACCTCTGGATCCTCCAAGAAGGAGCTGAAATTTCAAAGTCCCAGAATATCCAGGAAGGATCGAATACGAAACCATGAAGGATATTCACTGAGATGTGCAAGCCAGGAGGGAAAGGTAAGGTCATAGCTAGGAGGGATGATATATCTGGCCCATGGGGGTCACCAATTGTCCTCCCAGAATCCATGGGGGTCACCAATTGTCCTCTCAGAATCCATGGGGGCCACCAATTGTCCTCCTAGAAGTATCTGAAATTTCAAAGTCCCAGAATATCCAGGAAGGATCCATGAAGGATATTCACCGAGACGTGCAAGCCGGGAGGGAAAGATAAGTGTATAGCTAGGAGGGATGTCCAGCAAAAAGTATCTAAATTTCTAGAGGAAAAATTTGAATTGTGAGACTTGATTAGAAATAGAAAGAAATTGTGAGAATGATTGATTACATTAGTACTGTTTTTTGTGAGAATGATTGATTACATTTTAAATAAAAAGAACTGTTGGTTTGCTGTCACTTGCTCTGCTTTATCATGTTTTTGATCTTGTCCTGTGTCCTTCCCCTCAAACTGCATATCTCTCTGGTACTCTCTAAGGAAATCTGCACACTCAGAAAGTTTTGCCACTTTAGACCTCTCTCCGCCAATGTCGAAATATCTCTTTAGGATTGAGTATTCTTCTTCGGAATAGAGTCGTCTCTTTTTTGCTGGGGGTGGAGTTTGATGTGCTTTGGGAAGGCGTGGCCACAACTTCTTGTATCTGAATGGTACAACGTGAGTTGAACTAGTGTGTGTGCAGACTGTAAATGACTTACGTTTCGACAGTCTTTTCAGTGTTGCCGGCCTGTTGGTAGGTTGACTGGTGGACATCTACTGAGTGTGTCATATGGCTGGCTACGGCGTGCACTTCCCCTTCAGCCTGCGCTACGGATGCATGGACTTGAGGGACTTAAGTGTACTTCGTAATACTTCAAAGTGTAGGAATAGACTTGAGGGACATCTACTGTGCATTACCATGACTTGAGGGACTTCCGTAATCTCTATCTGGCCTTGAGGGACTTTGAATGTCTTTATCTATACTTGAGGGACTTAAGTGTACTTGGTAATACTTCAAAGTGTAGGAATAGACTTGAGGGACATCTACTGTGCATTACCGTGACTTGAGGGACTTCATAAATACTTAACTAACCTCATGGATACTTTACCTCAACCCCTGTTAACGAAACAAAACCTCATGGCTATTTTACCTCTGAAAACCTCAACCCAGGTTAACGTTGGATAACCTCATGGCTATTTTACCTCTGGAAACCTCAACCCAGGTTAACAAGACATAACCTCATGGCTATTTTACCTCTGGAAACCTCAACCCAGGTTAACAGGACATAACCTCATGGCTATTTTACCTCTGGAAACCTCAACCCAGGTTAACAAGACATAACCTCATGGCTATTTTACCTCTGGAAACCTCAACCCAGGTTAACAGGACATAACCTCATGGCTATTTTACCTCTGGAAACCTCAACCCAGGTTAACAATACATAACCTCATGGCTATTTTACCTCTGGAAACCTCAACCCAGGTTAAAGAAACCTAACCTCATGGATATTTTACCCCTAAATCGAGATAAGATTTATCCATGAAGTTGAGGTTGACTTAAGGGTAAAATCCTCCAAGTATATGACCATAAGGGGAAAAAAGACTCAAATTTGCGAATTTGAGGGATAAAACACTCAAGTATATGAATATAAGGGATCATATTATATATATGAGGGATGGTGAGGGATCCTTCTCCATGCCCCTAGCTATGGAGTCGGGGATGCCTGAGGTTTTGCCTCACCTAACCTAAAGAAACCTAGGTTCCCTTAGGGCTAAAAATCGCCCCCATGCCGAGAAACCTTGGCCCTTGAGGGCAAAATCGATCTCGAAAACTAGGGATTTAAAGAAAACTGAAGAAACCTCAGGTTTAACCTGAGGTTAGGTTTCGAGCCTGAGGGCAAACCTGATAAGCATGGGGGCCAGGTTCGGTAGCATGAGGGAAATATCCCTAAAGCTACCTTAACCTTGCCCTCATGAGCACCCGGTTATCCCTCGTGGCAACATAACCCGGCCCTTAGGACTAAAAACTGGTCTTATTTTGAGTTGAGGGATGGGTTTTGATGCCACAGGGGTCAGGTTACCAACCTTGGGGGATAAACTACAATTTTCTTTTGAGCAAGGCCCTCATGGCATCCCTCATGGATAATATCGAGCCCTAATGGCTAAAAAAACGTCCCTTAGGACTAAAAAAATGCCCTCACGGCTAAATTCGAGGCCCCCATGGTCGTTTTCGACCAATAATCAAACCTGATCAAACCTGATCAAACCTAGGGGGCCCCAAAAATAGCCATGAATGGGTAGAAAACAGTCAGGAGGGATAACCTGAGAAGCATGGGGGATAACCTCTGAATAAAATCCCCCCAGGACATTTAACCTTGCCCCCATGAGCACTATAGATCCCCCAGGGGGTGTACATTTGCCCTTCGGGCCGATTTTGACCTCTAACCTCAACCTAACCTAACCTGAACCTAACCTGAAGAAACCTGAATGGGTGGAAAACAGTCAGGAGGGATAACCTGAGAAGCATGAGGGATAATTTCGTGGTAATCCAGATGAAAATGCCCCCAGGACAGTTAACCCTGCCCTCATGTACCATAGAGATCCCCTAGGGGGTGTACATATGCCCTTAGGGCCGATTTGGACCTCTAACCTCAACCTAACCTCAACCTAACCTAACCTGAAGAAACCTGAAGAAACCTGAAGAAACCTGAATGGGTGGAAAACAGTCAGGAGGGATAACCTGAGAAGCATGAGGGATAATTTCGTGGTAATCCAGATGAAATTGCCCCCAGGACAGCTAACCCTGCCCCCATGTGCCATAGAGATCCCCTAGGGGGTGTACATATGCCCTTAGGGCCGATTTGGACCTCTAACCTCAACCTAACCTCAACCTAACCTAACCTGAAGAAACCTGAAGAAACCTGAATGGGTGGAAAACAGTCAGGAGGGATAACCTGAGAAGCATGAGGGATAATTTCGTGGTAATCCAGATGAAATTGCCCCCAGGACAGCTAACCCTGCCCCCATGTGCCATAGAGATCCCCTAGGGGGTGTACATATGCCCTTAGGGCCGATTTGGACCTCTAACCTCAACCTAACCTCAACCTAACCTAACCTGAAGAAACCTGAAGAAACCTGAAGAAACCTGAATGGGTGGAAAACAGTCAGGAGGGATAACCTGAGAAGCATGAGGGATAACCTCGTGGTAGTCCGGATGAAAATGCCCCCAGGACAGCTAATCCTGCCCTCATGTGCCATAGAGATCCCCTAGGGGGTGTACATATGCCCTTCAGGCCGATTTGGACCTCTAACCTCAACCTAACCTCAACCTAACCTAACCTGAAGAAACCTGAAGAAACCTGAAGAAACCTGAAAGGGTGGAAAACAGTCAGGAGGGATAACCCGAGAGGCATGGGGGATAACCTCGTGGTAGTCCGGATGAAAATGCCCCCAGGACAGCTAACCCTGCCCTCATGTACCATAGAGATCCCCTAGGGGGTGTACATATGCCCTTAGGGCCGATTTGGACCTCTAACCTCAACCTAACCTCAACCTAACCTAACCTGAAGAAACCTGAAGAAACCTGAAGAAACCTGAATGGGTGGAAAACAGTCAGGAGGGATAACCTGAGAAGCATGAGGGATAATTTCGTGGTAATCCAGATGAAATTGCCCCCAGGACAGCTAACCCTGCCCCCATGTGCCATAGAGATCCCCTAGGGGGTGTACATATGCCCTTAGGGCCGATTTGGACCTCTAACCTCAACCTAACCTCAACCTAACCTAACCTGAAGAAACCTGAAGAAACCTGAATGGGTGGAAAACAGTCAGGAGGGATAACCTGAGAAGCATGAGGGATAATTTCGTGGTAATCCAGATGAAATTGCCCCCAGGACAGCTAACCCTGCTCCCATGTGCCATAGAGATCCCCTAGGGGGTGTACATATGCCCTTAGGGCCGATTTGGACCTCTAACCTCAACCTAACCTCAACCTAACCTAACCTGAAGAAACCTGAAGAAACCTGAAGAAACCTGAATGGGTGGAAAACAGTCAGGAGGGATAACCTGAGAAGCATGAGGGATAACTTCGTGGTAGTCCGGATGAAAATGCCCCCAGGACAGCTAACCCTGCCCTCATGTTCCATAGAGATCCCCTAGGGGGTGTACATATGCCCTTCAGGCCGATTTGGACCTCTAACCTCAACCTAACCTCAACCTAACCTAACCTGAAGAAACCTGAAGAAACCTGAAGAAACCTGAATGGGTGGAAAACAGTCAGGAGGGATAACCCGAGAGGCATGGGGGATAACCTCGTGGTAGTCCGGATGAAAATGCCCCCAGGACAGCTAACCCTGCCCTCATGTACCATAGAGATCCCCTAGGGGGTGTACATATGCCCTTAGGGCCGATTTGGACCTCTAACCTCAACCTAACCTCAACCTAACCTAACCTGAAGAAACCTGAAGAAACCTGAATGGGTGGAAAACAGTCAGGAGGGATAACCTGAGAAGCATGAGGGATAATTTCGTGGTAATCCAGATGAAATTGCCCCCAGGACAGCTAACCCTGCCCCCATGTGCCATAGAGATCCCCTAGGGGGTGTACATATGCCCTTCGGGCCGATTTGGACCTCTAACCTCAACCTAACCTAACCTGAACCTAACCTGAAGAAACCTGAAGAAATCTGAGGGCTTATCTCCTTAACCTGTAGGTTGAGGTCTTAACCCAGGGGCACCTAATTTAGCCATGTAGGTTTATAACCTCAACCTGTATTAACCCGGGGGCACCTAATTTAGCCATGTAGGTTTATAACCTCAACCTGTATTAACCCGGGGGCACCTAATTTAGCCATGTAGGTTTATAACCTCAACCTGTATTAACCCGGGGGCACCTAATTTAGCCATGTAGGTTTATAACCTCAACCTGTATTAACCCGGGGGCACCTAATTTAGCCATGTAGGTTTATAACCTCAACCTGTATTAACCCGGGGGCACCTAATTTAGCCATGTAGGTTTATAACCTCAACCTGTATTAACCCGGGGGCACCTAATTTAGCCATGTAGGTTTATAACCTCAACCTGTATTAACCCGGGGGCACCTAATTTAGCCATGTAGGTTTATAACCTCAACCTGTATTAACCCGGGGCACCTAATTTAGCCATGTAGGTTATATACTTTGAAATCTAGCCCTTCCGAGTTGCATCTTGCCCTAATCATCCCTTCCAAGTTGCATCTAGCCCTAGTCATCCCTTCCGAGTTGCATCTAGCCCTAGTCATCCCTTCCGAGTTGCATCTAGCCCTAGTCATCCCTTCTGAGTTGCATTTAGCCCTAGACATCCCTTCCAAGTTGCATCTAGCCCTAGACATCCCTTCCAAGTTGAATCTAGCTCTAGTCATCCCTTCCGAGTTGCATCTAGCCCTAGTCATCCCTTCTATGAAACCATGAAGGATATTCACTGAGACGTGCAAGCCAGGAGGGAAAGGTAAGGTCATAGCTAGGAGGGATGATATATCTGGTCACCAATTGTCCTCTCAGAATCCATGGGGGCCACCAATTGTCCTCCTAGAAGTATCTGAAATTTCAAAGTCCCAGAATATGCAGGAAGGATCGAATACGAAACCATGAAGGATATTCACTGAGATGTGCAAGCCAGGAGGGAAAGGTAAGGTCATAGCTAGGAGGGATGATATATCTGGCCCATGGGGGATCACCAATTGTCCTCCCAGAATCCATGGGGGTCACCAATTGTCCTCTCAGGATCCATGGGGGCCACCAATTGTCCTCCAAGAATCCATGGGGGCCACCAATTGTCCTCCAAGAAGGAGCTGAAATTTCAAAGTCCCAGAATATCCAGGAAGGATCGAATACGAAACCATGAAGGATATTCACTGAGATATGCAAGCCAGGAGGGAAAGGTAAGGTCATAGCTAGGAGGGATGATATATCTGGTCACCAATTGTCCTCTCAGAATCCATGGGGGCCACCAATTGTCCTCCTAGAAGTATCTGAAATTTCAAAGTCCCAGAATATCCAGGAAGGATCGAATACGAAACCATGAAGGATATTCACTGAGACGTGCAAGCCAGGAGGGAAAGGTAAGGTCATAGCTAGGAGGGATGATATATCTGGCCCATGGGGGATCACCAATTGTCCTCCCAGAATCCATGGGGGTCACCAATTGTCCTCTCAGGATCCATGGGGGCCACCAATTGTCCTCCAAGAATCCATGGGGGCCACCAATTGTCCTCCAAGAAGGAGCTGAAATTTCAAAGTCCCAGAATATCCAGGAAGGATCGAATATGAAACCATGAAGGATATTCACTGAGATGTGCAAGCCAGGAGGGAAAGGTAAGGTCATAGCTAGGAGGGATGATGGGGGTCACCAATTGTCCTCTCAGGATCCATGGGGGCCACCAATTGTCCTCCAAGAATCCATGGGGGCCACCAATTGTCCTCCAAGAAGGAGCTGAAATTTCAAAGTCCCAGAATATCCAGGAAGGATCGAATACGAAACCATGAAGGATATTCACTGAGATGTGCAAGCCAGGAGGGAAAGGTAAGGTCATAGCTAGGAGGGATGATATATCTGGCCCATGGGGGGTCACCAATTGTCCTCCCAGAATCCATGGGGGTCACCAATTGTCCTCTCAGGATCCATGGGGGCCACCAATTGTCCTCCAAGAATCCATGGGGGCCACCAATTGTCCTCCAAGAAGGAGCTGAAATTTCAAAGTCCCAGAATATCCAGGAAGGATCGAATACGAAACCATGAAGGATATTCACTGAGATGTGCAAGCCAGGAGGGAAAGGTAAGGTCATAGCTAGGAGGGATGATATATCTGGCCCATGGGGGTCACCAATTGTCCTCCCAGAATCCATGGGGGTCACCAATTGTCCTCTCAGGATCCATGGGGGCCACCAATTGTCCTCCAAGAATCCATGGGGGCCACCAATTGTCCTCCAAGAAGGAGCTGAAATTTCAAAGTCCCAGAATATCCAGGAAGGATCGAATACGAAACCATGAAGGATATCCACTGAGATGTGCAAGGTAAGGTCATAGCTAGGAGGGATGATATATCTGGCCCATGGGGGTCACCAATTGTCCTCTCAGAATCCATGGGGGCCACCAATTGTCCTCCTAGAAGTATCTGAAATTTCAAGGTCCCAGAATATCCAGGAAGGATCCATGAAGGATATTCACCGAGACGTGCAAGCCGGGAGGGAAAGATAAAAAAGAGACGACTCTATTCCGAAGAAGAATACTCAATCCTAAAGAGATATTTCGACTAATCAATCATTCTCACAAAAAACAGTTCTAATGTAATCAATCATTCTCACAATTTCTTTATATTTAAAATCAAGTCTCACAATTCAATTATAAAAAATTTTTCCTCTCGATTAGGACTAGAAATTTAGATACTTTTGGCTGGACATCCCTCCTAGCTATACACTTGCTGGTGGTTGAGGGGTGGAGTTTGATGTGCTTTGGGAAGGCGTGGCCACAACTTCTTGTGCATTACCATGACTTGAGGGACTTTTGTAATCTCTATCAGGCCTTTAGGGACTTTGCATGGACTTGAGGGACTTAAGTGTACTTGGTAATACTTCCAAATGTAGGAATAGACTTGAGGGACATCTACTGTGCATTACCATGACTTGAGGGACTTCATAAATACTTAACTAACCTCATGGATACTTTACCTCAACCCCTGTTAACGAAACAAAACCTCATGGCTATTTTACCTCTGAAAACCTCAACCCAGGTTAACAAGACATAACCTCATGGCTATTTTACCTCTGATAACCTCAACCCAGGTTAACGTTGGATAACCTCATGGCTATTTTACCTCAACCCAGGTTAACAAGACATAACCTCATGGCTATTTTACCTCTGGAAACCTCAACCCAGGTTAACGTTGGATAACCTCATGGCTATTTTACCTCTGGAAACCTCAACCCAGGTTAACAAGACATAACCTCATGGCTATTTTACCTCTGGAAACCTCAACCCAGGTTAACATTGGATAACCTCATGGCTATTTTACCTCTGGAAACCTCAACCCAGATTAACAAGACATAACCTCATGGCTATTTTACCTCTGGAAACCTCAACCCAGGTTAACGTTGGATAACCTCATGGCTATTTTACCTCAACCCAGGTTAACAAGACATAACCTCATGGCTATTTTACCTCTGGAAACCTCAACCCAGGTTAACGTTGGATAACCTCATGGCTATTTTACCTCTGGAAACCTCAACCCAGGTTAACAAGACATAACCTCATGGCTATTTTACCTCTGGAAACCTCAACCCAGGTTAACATTGGATAACCTCATGGCTATTTTACCTCTGGAAACCTCAACCCAGATTAACAAGACATAACCTCATGGCTATTTTACCTCTGGAAACTTCAACCCAGGTTAACAAGACATAACCTCATGGCTATTTTACCTCTGGAAACCTCAACCCAGATTAACAAGACATAACCTCATGGCTATTTTACCTCTGGAAACCTCAACCCAGGTTAACGTTGGATAACCTCATGGCTATTTTACCTCTGGAAACCTCAACCCAGGTTAACAAGACATAACCTCATGGCTATTTTACCTCTGGAAACCTCAACCCAAGTTAACGATGGATAACTTCATGGCTATTTTACCTCTGGAAACCTCAACCCAGGTTAACAAGACATAACCTCATGGCTATTTTACCTCTGGATCCTCCAAGAAGGAGCTGAAATTTCAAAGTCCCAGAATATCCAGGAAGGATCGAATACGAAACCATGAAGGATATTCACTGAGATGTGCAAGCCAGGAGGGAAAGGTAAGGTCATAGCTAGGAGGGATGATATATCTGGCCCATGGGGGTCACCAATTGTCCTCCCAGAATCCATGGGGGTCACCAATTGTCCTCTCAGAATCCATGGGGGCCACCAATTGTCCTCCTAGAAGTATCTGAAATTTCAAAGTCCCAGAATATCCAGGAAGGATCCATGAAGGATATTCACCGAGACGTGCAAGCCGGGAGGGAAAGATAAGTGTATAGCTAGGAGGGATGTCCAGCAAAAAGTATCTAAATTTCTAGAGGAAAAATTTGAATTGTGAGACTTGATTAGAAATAGAAAGAAATTGTGAGAATGATTGATTACATTAGTACTGTTTTTTGTGAGAATGATTGATTACATTTTAAATAAAAAGAACTGTTGGTTTGCTGTCACTTGCTCTGCTTTATCATGTTTTTGATCTTGTCCTGTGTCCTTCCCCTCAAACTGCATATCTCTCTGGTACTCTCTAAGGAAATCTGCACACTCAGAAAGTTTTGCCACTTTAGACCTCTCTCCGCCAATGTCGAAATATCTCTTTAGGATTGAGTATTCTTCTTCGGAATAGAGTCGTCTCTTTTTTGCTGGGGGTGGAGTTTGATGTGCTTTGGGAAGGCGTGGCCACAACTTCTTGTATCTGAATGGTACAACGTGAGTTGAACTAGTGTGTGTGCAGACTGTAAATGACTTACGTTTCGACAGTCTTTTCAGTGTTGCCGGCCTGTTGGTAGGTTGACTGGTGGACATCTACTGAGTGTGTCATATGGCTGGCTACGGCGTGCACTTCCCCTTCAGCCTGCGCTACGGATGCATGGACTTGAGGGACTTAAGTGTACTTCGTAATACTTCAAAGTGTAGGAATAGACTTGAGGGACATCTACTGTGCATTACCATGACTTGAGGGACTTCCGTAATCTCTATCTGGCCTTGAGGGACTTTGAATGTCTTTATCTATACTTGAGGGACTTAAGTGTACTTGGTAATACTTCAAAGTGTAGGAATAGACTTGAGGGACATCTACTGTGCATTACCGTGACTTGAGGGACTTCATAAATACTTAACTAACCTCATGGATACTTTACCTCAACCCCTGTTAACGAAACAAAACCTCATGGCTATTTTACCTCTGAAAACCTCAACCCAGGTTAACGTTGGATAACCTCATGGCTATTTTACCTCTGGAAACCTCAACCCAGGTTAACAAGACATAACCTCATGGCTATTTTACCTCTGGAAACCTCAACCCAGGTTAACAGGACATAACCTCATGGCTATTTTACCTCTGGAAACCTCAACCCAGGTTAACAAGACATAACCTCATGGCTATTTTACCTCTGGAAACCTCAACCCAGGTTAACAGGACATAACCTCATGGCTATTTTACCTCTGGAAACCTCAACCCAGGTTAACAATACATAACCTCATGGCTATTTTACCTCTGGAAACCTCAACCCAGGTTAAAGAAACCTAACCTCATGGATATTTTACCCCTAAATCGAGATAAGATTTATCCATGAAGTTGAGGTTGACTTAAGGGTAAAATCCTCCAAGTATATGACCATAAGGGGAAAAAAGACTCAAATTTGCGAATTTGAGGGATAAAACACTCAAGTATATGAATATAAGGGATCATATTATATATATGAGGGATGGTGAGGGATCCTTCTCCATGCCCCTAGCTATGGAGTCGGGGATGCCTGAGGTTTTGCCTCACCTAACCTAAAGAAACCTAGGTTCCCTTAGGGCTAAAAATCGCCCCCATGCCGAGAAACCTTGGCCCTTGAGGGCAAAATCGATCTCGAAAACTAGGGATTTAAAGAAAACTGAAGAAACCTCAGGTTTAACCTGAGGTTAGGTTTCGAGCCTGAGGGCAAACCTGATAAGCATGGGGGCCAGGTTCGGTAGCATGAGGGAAATATCCCTAAAGCTACCTTAACCTTGCCCTCATGAGCACCCGGTTATCCCTCGTGGCAACATAACCCGGCCCTTAGGACTAAAAACTGGTCTTATTTTGAGTTGAGGGATGGGTTTTGATGCCACAGGGGTCAGGTTACCAACCTTGGGGGATAAACTACAATTTTCTTTTGAGCAAGGCCCTCATGGCATCCCTCATGGATAATATCGAGCCCTAATGGCTAAAAAAACGTCCCTTAGGACTAAAAAAATGCCCTCACGGCTAAATTCGAGGCCCCCATGGTCGTTTTCGACCAATAATCAAACCTGATCAAACCTGATCAAACCTAGGGGGCCCCAAAAATAGCCATGAATGGGTAGAAAACAGTCAGGAGGGATAACCTGAGAAGCATGGGGGATAACCTCTGAATAAAATCCCCCCAGGACATTTAACCTTGCCCCCATGAGCACTATAGATCCCCCAGGGGGTGTACATTTGCCCTTCGGGCCGATTTTGACCTCTAACCTCAACCTAACCTAACCTGAACCTAACCTGAAGAAACCTGAATGGGTGGAAAACAGTCAGGAGGGATAACCTGAGAAGCATGAGGGATAATTTCGTGGTAATCCAGATGAAAATGCCCCCAGGACAGTTAACCCTGCCCTCATGTACCATAGAGATCCCCTAGGGGGTGTACATATGCCCTTAGGGCCGATTTGGACCTCTAACCTCAACCTAACCTCAACCTAACCTAACCTGAAGAAACCTGAAGAAACCTGAAGAAACCTGAATGGGTGGAAAACAGTCAGGAGGGATAACCTGAGAAGCATGAGGGATAATTTCGTGGTAATCCAGATGAAATTGCCCCCAGGACAGCTAACCCTGCCCCCATGTGCCATAGAGATCCCCTAGGGGGTGTACATATGCCCTTAGGGCCGATTTGGACCTCTAACCTCAACCTAACCTCAACCTAACCTAACCTGAAGAAACCTGAAGAAACCTGAATGGGTGGAAAACAGTCAGGAGGGATAACCTGAGAAGCATGAGGGATAATTTCGTGGTAATCCAGATGAAATTGCCCCCAGGACAGCTAACCCTGCCCCCATGTGCCATAGAGATCCCCTAGGGGGTGTACATATGCCCTTAGGGCCGATTTGGACCTCTAACCTCAACCTAACCTCAACCTAACCTAACCTGAAGAAACCTGAAGAAACCTGAAGAAACCTGAATGGGTGGAAAACAGTCAGGAGGGATAACCTGAGAAGCATGAGGGATAACCTCGTGGTAGTCCGGATGAAAATGCCCCCAGGACAGCTAATCCTGCCCTCATGTGCCATAGAGATCCCCTAGGGGGTGTACATATGCCCTTCAGGCCGATTTGGACCTCTAACCTCAACCTAACCTCAACCTAACCTAACCTGAAGAAACCTGAAGAAACCTGAAGAAACCTGAAAGGGTGGAAAACAGTCAGGAGGGATAACCCGAGAGGCATGGGGGATAACCTCGTGGTAGTCCGGATGAAAATGCCCCCAGGACAGCTAACCCTGCCCTCATGTACCATAGAGATCCCCTAGGGGGTGTACATATGCCCTTAGGGCCGATTTGGACCTCTAACCTCAACCTAACCTCAACCTAACCTAACCTGAAGAAACCTGAAGAAACCTGAAGAAACCTGAATGGGTGGAAAACAGTCAGGAGGGATAACCTGAGAAGCATGAGGGATAATTTCGTGGTAATCCAGATGAAATTGCCCCCAGGACAGCTAACCCTGCCCCCATGTGCCATAGAGATCCCCTAGGGGGTGTACATATGCCCTTAGGGCCGATTTGGACCTCTAACCTCAACCTAACCTCAACCTAACCTAACCTGAAGAAACCTGAAGAAACCTGAATGGGTGGAAAACAGTCAGGAGGGATAACCTGAGAAGCATGAGGGATAATTTCGTGGTAATCCAGATGAAATTGCCCCCAGGACAGCTAACCCTGCTCCCATGTGCCATAGAGATCCCCTAGGGGGTGTACATATGCCCTTAGGGCCGATTTGGACCTCTAACCTCAACCTAACCTCAACCTAACCTAACCTGAAGAAACCTGAAGAAACCTGAAGAAACCTGAATGGGTGGAAAACAGTCAGGAGGGATAACCTGAGAAGCATGAGGGATAACTTCGTGGTAGTCCGGATGAAAATGCCCCCAGGACAGCTAACCCTGCCCTCATGTTCCATAGAGATCCCCTAGGGGGTGTACATATGCCCTTCAGGCCGATTTGGACCTCTAACCTCAACCTAACCTCAACCTAACCTAACCTGAAGAAACCTGAAGAAACCTGAAGAAACCTGAATGGGTGGAAAACAGTCAGGAGGGATAACCCGAGAGGCATGGGGGATAACCTCGTGGTAGTCCGGATGAAAATGCCCCCAGGACAGCTAACCCTGCCCTCATGTACCATAGAGATCCCCTAGGGGGTGTACATATGCCCTTAGGGCCGATTTGGACCTCTAACCTCAACCTAACCTCAACCTAACCTAACCTGAAGAAACCTGAAGAAACCTGAATGGGTGGAAAACAGTCAGGAGGGATAACCTGAGAAGCATGAGGGATAATTTCGTGGTAATCCAGATGAAATTGCCCCCAGGACAGCTAACCCTGCCCCCATGTGCCATAGAGATCCCCTAGGGGGTGTACATATGCCCTTCGGGCCGATTTGGACCTCTAACCTCAACCTAACCTAACCTGAACCTAACCTGAAGAAACCTGAAGAAATCTGAGGGCTTATCTCCTTAACCTGTAGGTTGAGGTCTTAACCCAGGGGCACCTAATTTAGCCATGTAGGTTTATAACCTCAACCTGTATTAACCCGGGGGCACCTAATTTAGCCATGTAGGTTTATAACCTCAACCTGTATTAACCCGGGGGCACCTAATTTAGCCATGTAGGTTTATAACCTCAACCTGTATTAACCCGGGGGCACCTAATTTAGCCATGTAGGTTTATAACCTCAACCTGTATTAACCCGGGGGCACCTAATTTAGCCATGTAGGTTTATAACCTCAACCTGTATTAACCCGGGGGCACCTAATTTAGCCATGTAGGTTTATAACCTCAACCTGTATTAACCCGGGGGCACCTAATTTAGCCATGTAGGTTTATAACCTCAACCTGTATTAACCCGGGGGCACCTAATTTAGCCATGTAGGTTTATAACCTCAACCTGTATTAACCCGGGGCACCTAATTTAGCCATGTAGGTTATATACTTTGAAATCTAGCCCTTCCGAGTTGCATCTTGCCCTAATCATCCCTTCCAAGTTGCATCTAGCCCTAGTCATCCCTTCCGAGTTGCATCTAGCCCTAGTCATCCCTTCCGAGTTGCATCTAGCCCTAGTCATCCCTTCTGAGTTGCATTTAGCCCTAGACATCCCTTCCAAGTTGCATCTAGCCCTAGACATCCCTTCCAAGTTGAATCTAGCTCTAGTCATCCCTTCCGAGTTGCATCTAGCCCTAGTCATCCCTTCTATGAAACCATGAAGGATATTCACTGAGACGTGCAAGCCAGGAGGGAAAGGTAAGGTCATAGCTAGGAGGGATGATATATCTGGTCACCAATTGTCCTCTCAGAATCCATGGGGGCCACCAATTGTCCTCCTAGAAGTATCTGAAATTTCAAAGTCCCAGAATATGCAGGAAGGATCGAATACGAAACCATGAAGGATATTCACTGAGATGTGCAAGCCAGGAGGGAAAGGTAAGGTCATAGCTAGGAGGGATGATATATCTGGCCCATGGGGGATCACCAATTGTCCTCCCAGAATCCATGGGGGTCACCAATTGTCCTCTCAGGATCCATGGGGGCCACCAATTGTCCTCCAAGAATCCATGGGGGCCACCAATTGTCCTCCAAGAAGGAGCTGAAATTTCAAAGTCCCAGAATATCCAGGAAGGATCGAATACGAAACCATGAAGGATATTCACTGAGATATGCAAGCCAGGAGGGAAAGGTAAGGTCATAGCTAGGAGGGATGATATATCTGGTCACCAATTGTCCTCTCAGAATCCATGGGGGCCACCAATTGTCCTCCTAGAAGTATCTGAAATTTCAAAGTCCCAGAATATCCAGGAAGGATCGAATACGAAACCATGAAGGATATTCACTGAGACGTGCAAGCCAGGAGGGAAAGGTAAGGTCATAGCTAGGAGGGATGATATATCTGGCCCATGGGGGATCACCAATTGTCCTCCCAGAATCCATGGGGGTCACCAATTGTCTTCTCAGGATCCATGGGGGCCACCAATTGTCCTCCAAGAATCCATGGGGGCCACCAATTGTCCTCCAAGAAGGAGCTGAAATTTCAAAGTCCCAGAATATCCAGGAAGGATCGAATATGAAACCATGAAGGATATTCACTGAGATGTGCAAGCCAGGAGGGAAAGGTAAGGTCATAGCTAGGAGGGATGATGGGGGTCACCAATTGTCCTCTCAGGATCCATGGGGGCCACCAATTGTCCTCCAAGAATCCATGGGGGCCACCAATTGTCCTCCAAGAAGGAGCTGAAATTTCAAAGTCCCAGAATATCCAGGAAGGATCGAATACGAAACCATGAAGGATATTCACTGAGATGTGCAAGCCAGGAGGGAAAGGTAAGGTCATAGCTAGGAGGGATGATATATCTGGCCCATGGGGGGTCACCAATTGTCCTCCCAGAATCCATGGGGGTCACCAATTGTCCTCTCAGGATCCATGGGGGCCACCAATTGTCCTCCAAGAATCCATGGGGGCCACCAATTGTCCTCCAAGAAGGAGCTGAAATTTCAAAGTCCCAGAATATCCAGGAAGGATCGAATACGAAACCATGAAGGATATTCACTGAGATGTGCAAGCCAGGAGGGAAAGGTAAGGTCATAGCTAGGAGGGATGATATATCTGGCCCATGGGGGTCACCAATTGTCCTCCCAGAATCCATGGGGGTCACCAATTGTCCTCTCAGGATCCATGGGGGCCACCAATTGTCCTCCAAGAATCCATGGGGGCCACCAATTGTCCTCCAAGAAGGAGCTGAAATTTCAAAGTCCCAGAATATCCAGGAAGGATCGAATACGAAACCATGAAGGATATCCACTGAGATGTGCAAGGTAAGGTCATAGCTAGGAGGGATGATATATCTGGCCCATGGGGGTCACCAATTGTCCTCTCAGAATCCATGGGGGCCACCAATTGTCCTCCTAGAAGTATCTGAAATTTCAAGGTCCCAGAATATCCAGGAAGGATCCATGAAGGATATTCACCGAGACGTGCAAGCCGGGAGGGAAAGATAAAAAAGAGACGACTCTATTCCGAAGAAGAATACTCAATCCTAAAGAGATATTTCGACTAATCAATCATTCTCACAAAAAACAGTTCTAATGTAATCAATCATTCTCACAATTTCTTTATATTTAAAATCAAGTCTCACAATTCAATTATAAAAAATTTTTCCTCTCGATTAGGACTAGAAATTTAGATACTTTTGGCTGGACATCCCTCCTAGCTATACACTTGCTGGTGGTTGAGGGGTGGAGTTTGATGTGCTTTGGGAAGGCGTGGCCACAACTTCTTGTGCATTACCATGACTTGAGGGACTTTTGTAATCTCTATCAGGCCTTTAGGGACTTTGCATGGACTTGAGGGACTTAAGTGTACTTGGTAATACTTCCAAATGTAGGAATAGACTTGAGGGACATCTACTGTGCATTACCATGACTTGAGGGACTTCATAAATACTTAACTAACCTCATGGATACTTTACCTCAACCCCTGTTAACGAAACAAAACCTCATGGCTATTTTACCTCTGAAAACCTCAACCCAGGTTAACAAGACATAACCTCATGGCTATTTTACCTCTGATAACCTCAACCCAGGTTAACGTTGGATAACCTCATGGCTATTTTACCTCAACCCAGGTTAACAAGACATAACCTCATGGCTATTTTACCTCTGGAAACCTCAACCCAGGTTAACGTTGGATAACCTCATGGCTATTTTACCTCTGGAAACCTCAACCCAGGTTAACAAGACATAACCTCATGGCTATTTTACCTCTGGAAACCTCAACCCAGGTTAACATTGGATAACCTCATGGCTATTTTACCTCTGGAAACCTCAACCCAGATTAACAAGACATAACCTCATGGCTATTTTACCTCTGGAAACCTCAACCCAGGTTAACGTTGGATAACCTCATGGCTATTTTACCTCAACCCAGGTTAACAAGACATAACCTCATGGCTATTTTACCTCTGGAAACCTCAACCCAGGTTAACGTTGGATAACCTCATGGCTATTTTACCTCTGGAAACCTCAACCCAGGTTAACAAGACATAACCTCATGGCTATTTTACCTCTGGAAACCTCAACCCAGGTTAACATTGGATAACCTCATGGCTATTTTACCTCTGGAAACCTCAACCCAGATTAACAAGACATAACCTCATGGCTATTTTACCTCTGGAAACTTCAACCCAGGTTAACAAGACATAACCTCATGGCTATTTTACCTCTGGAAACCTCAACCCAGATTAACAAGACATAACCTCATGGCTATTTTACCTCTGGAAACCTCAACCCAGGTTAACGTTGGATAACCTCATGGCTATTTTACCTCTGGAAACCTCAACCCAGGTTAACAAGACATAACCTCATGGCTATTTTACCTCTGGAAACCTCAACCCAAGTTAACGATGGATAACTTCATGGCTATTTTACCTCTGGAAACCTCAACCCAGGTTAACAAGACATAACCTCATGGCTATTTTACCTCTGGATCCTCCAAGAAGGAGCTGAAATTTCAAAGTCCCAGAATATCCAGGAAGGATCGAATACGAAACCATGAAGGATATTCACTGAGATGTGCAAGCCAGGAGGGAAAGGTAAGGTCATAGCTAGGAGGGATGATATATCTGGCCCATGGGGGTCACCAATTGTCCTCCCAGAATCCATGGGGGTCACCAATTGTCCTCTCAGAATCCATGGGGGCCACCAATTGTCCTCCTAGAAGTATCTGAAATTTCAAAGTCCCAGAATATCCAGGAAGGATCCATGAAGGATATTCACCGAGACGTGCAAGCCGGGAGGGAAAGATAAGTGTATAGCTAGGAGGGATGTCCAGCAAAAAGTATCTAAATTTCTAGAGGAAAAATTTGAATTGTGAGACTTGATTAGAAATAGAAAGAAATTGTGAGAATGATTGATTACATTAGTACTGTTTTTTGTGAGAATGATTGATTACATTTTAAATAAAAAGAACTGTTGGTTTGCTGTCACTTGCTCTGCTTTATCATGTTTTTGATCTTGTCCTGTGTCCTTCCCCTCAAACTGCATATCTCTCTGGTACTCTCTAAGGAAATCTGCACACTCAGAAAGTTTTGCCACTTTAGACCTCTCTCCGCCAATGTCGAAATATCTCTTTAGGATTGAGTATTCTTCTTCGGAATAGAGTCGTCTCTTTTTTGCTGGGGGTGGAGTTTGATGTGCTTTGGGAAGGCGTGGCCACAACTTCTTGTATCTGAATGGTACAACGTGAGTTGAACTAGTGTGTGTGCAGACTGTAAATGACTTACGTTTCGACAGTCTTTTCAGTGTTGCCGGCCTGTTGGTAGGTTGACTGGTGGACATCTACTGAGTGTGTCATATGGCTGGCTACGGCGTGCACTTCCCCTTCAGCCTGCGCTACGGATGCATGGACTTGAGGGACTTAAGTGTACTTCGTAATACTTCAAAGTGTAGGAATAGACTTGAGGGACATCTACTGTGCATTACCATGACTTGAGGGACTTCCGTAATCTCTATCTGGCCTTGAGGGACTTTGAATGTCTTTATCTATACTTGAGGGACTTAAGTGTACTTGGTAATACTTCAAAGTGTAGGAATAGACTTGAGGGACATCTACTGTGCATTACCGTGACTTGAGGGACTTCATAAATACTTAACTAACCTCATGGATACTTTACCTCAACCCCTGTTAACGAAACAAAACCTCATGGCTATTTTACCTCTGAAAACCTCAACCCAGGTTAACGTTGGATAACCTCATGGCTATTTTACCTCTGGAAACCTCAACCCAGGTTAACAAGACATAACCTCATGGCTATTTTACCTCTGGAAACCTCAACCCAGGTTAACAGGACATAACCTCATGGCTATTTTACCTCTGGAAACCTCAACCCAGGTTAACAAGACATAACCTCATGGCTATTTTACCTCTGGAAACCTCAACCCAGGTTAACAGGACATAACCTCATGGCTATTTTACCTCTGGAAACCTCAACCCAGGTTAACAATACATAACCTCATGGCTATTTTACCTCTGGAAACCTCAACCCAGGTTAAAGAAACCTAACCTCATGGATATTTTACCCCTAAATCGAGATAAGATTTATCCATGAAGTTGAGGTTGACTTAAGGGTAAAATCCTCCAAGTATATGACCATAAGGGGAAAAAAGACTCAAATTTGCGAATTTGAGGGATAAAACACTCAAGTATATGAATATAAGGGATCATATTATATATATGAGGGATGGTGAGGGATCCTTCTCCATGCCCCTAGCCCTAGCCCTAGCCATCAATTAGACATGGTGGGCATCAATTAGACATGGTGGGCATCAATTAGACATGGTGGGCATCAATTAGACATGGTGGGCATCAATTAGACATGGTGGGCATCAATTAGACATGGTGGGCATCAATTAGACATGGTGGGCATCAATTAGACATGGTGGGCATCAATTAGACATGGTGGGCATCAATTAGACATGGTGGGCATCAATTAGACATGGTGGGCATCAATTAGACATGGTGGGCATCAATTAGACATGGTGGGCATCAATTAGACATGGTGGGCATCAATTAGACATGGTGGGCATCAATTAGACATGGTGGGCATCAATTAGACATGGTGGGCATCAATTAGACATGGTGGGCATCAATTAGACATGGTGGGCATCAATTAGACATGGTGGGCATCAATTAGACATGGTGGGCATCAATTAGACATGGTGGGCATCAATTAGACATGGTGGGCATCAATTAGACATGGTGGGCATCAATTAGACATGGTGGGCATCAATTAGACATGGTGGGCATCAATTAGACATGGTGGGCATCAATTAGACATGGTGGGCATCAATTAGACATGGTGGGCATCAATTAGACATGGTGGGCATCAATTAGACATGGTGGGCATCAATTAGACATGGTGGGCATCAATTAGACATGGTGGGCATCAATTAGACATGGTGGGCATCAATTAGACATGGTGGGCATCAATTAGACATGGTGGGCATCAATTAGACATGGTGGGCATCAATTAGACATGGTGGGCATCAATTAGACATGGTGGGCATCAATTAGACATGGTGGGCATCAATTAGACATGGTGGGCATCAATTAGACATGGTGGGCATCAATTAGACATGGTGGGCATCAATTAGACATGGTGGGCATCAATTAGACATGGTGGGCATCAATTAGACATGGTGGGCATCAATTAGACATGGTGGGCATCAATTAGACATGGTGGGCATCAATTAGACATGGTGGGCATCAATTAGACATGGTGGGCATCAATTAGACATGGTGGGCATCAATTAGAAAAATATGCGTAGTTGGCAATTGACATGCGCAATTGTCTTAACTATGTGTGTTAAGAAAAATTCAACAAAATGTGGGTGAATATTTCGAAAGTTAATAGTGAAGAGACTGTTCTGAATAGTTGAACTTTGTTGATATGGACAAAATATGCATATCGACAGAAAGCTTACACAGAGAACAATGCTATGATATCAAAATTATATGCATACACTTGATATTTCAAAAGTTATGATAGCCAGAAGTCACCATCAGTTATCTGTAGGTTAGAAATTCGACGACCCTTTACCATGTATTTTGAAAATTGTCTGAATGGACAAAGTAAGTACATGAACAGAAAGCTTACATAAAGAGCAATGCTATGCTATAGAAATTATCTGTATACGATTGATGTTTCAAAAGTTATGATAGTATGAATTCGTCATCAGTTACTTTGAAGACCTATTGATATATTTTCGAAATTATAGGTATGGCCAAACTAAGCATATTAATAGCTTAAACAGAGGGCAATGATGTTATATAGAAATCTTTTGTATTTTCTTTATATTTCAAAAGTTTTGAGCGAATGAAAGTATTGCGTTATAGGTGGGTATCGATATCCACAAATTAAATGTGTGAAATACACACAGAGAGGATATCAGAATTATCTGTATAAATTTATAATAAAAACATTATGAGCGAAAGGAAAATTTCTTTTAAAGTTAGTAGAAATGGCATGACTGGCTTGGTTTGAGGTATGAAATTAATCGCTTGTAACCGGCTACGGGGGTTACGACCTATGCAGACTGGGGCAAAGTACCGTCCTTGGCTAAGGAACTCCGACAATGCAGGAAGTATCTTTTTCCACCCAATCGCAAGGCAAGTTTCCAATGTTTTTTGTATTTTATGATGTAGCTAGGAACTCCTATGATGCAGCCCTTGTTATATAGGAATGGTGTATCATGAGGCAAGTGTCTATTAACCATCCAATAATGAGGCAAGTTTCCAATCGCAAGTTTCCAATGTAGCCACACCACTTTAGCAGGTGTCTCCAAACTATTTTTGGAAAACATGACATTGTAGTGACGTTATGTTCTGGCCCCTCCTTCCCCCACCTCATAACATCACATAGTCATTAGGCTGTTGGCATAGACTACAACCATATTATAGTGTGACGTGTACGAGAAAAACTGATTTGTGCTATTAGCTTTTCAAACAGACGGGACAAATGAAATCTGGGTCTGTATGCCGAAAGGGATATTTTTCTGGGAGACACCTAATGTGTGTCCAGTCGATGAAGCATTGAATACGTTCCACCCACTTGTTTCCTTCTTCGTCTTCCTCTCCAAAACCACAAACCATGTACACTTCTTTATCAGTCAAAGTAGCTAGGTTCAGATGTGGGTTCACCAGTTACTGCAGCTATTGTGGATCCACCAGCTGAAGTAGGTTCACCAATAGACATAGCAGATGTGGGTCCACCAGTTGTCGTGGCTGTCGTGGACCCACCGGTTGCTGTAGTTAATGACCCACCAGTTGCTATAGCTGATGTGGATCCACCGGCTGCTGAAGTTAATATGGACCCATCAGTTGCTGTAGCTAACATGGTTTTTATAGCTGATGTGGATACACAGGTTGCTGTGTAGGAACTCCAACAATGCAGCCATCTGATATTAATTTAAAATACAATGGTTGCCTGTATTCACCCCTTTAATACAGGCAAACCTGCATTAACCTCCTGTAACCTCAAATAACCTGTAACCTGCAGTAACCTCCTGTAACCTGTACAGGGGCGGCACAACCACTTGAAACGTGGTACGGCTCCCCTAAATATGATCATTTCTGGCCTAATTTTGAGCATTATAAGTTTTCAAAAATGTCACATCTGTTATCTTTACATGAAGGAAATTCTCTCATAGCTTCAGTGTAAAGCATGATCTAGCCTCTCCTGTTTCATTGTGGTGCATAAATCCACTGTGGAACTGGTACGGCTCTGCCTGACCAGTTATAAAAGTGGTACGGCAAAAGCCGTACCAGCAGCACCTGTTGTGCCGCCCCTGCTGTAGTTACCTCCAGTAACCTCCTGTAACCTGCAGTAACCTCCTGTAACCTGCAGTAACCTCTGTAACCTCCTGTAACCTGCAGTAACCTCTGGTAACCTACTGTAACCTGCAGTAACCTCTGGTAACCTCTTGTAGCCTCCTGTAACCTGCAGTAACCTCTTGTAACCTCCTGTAACCTCCTGTAGCCTCCAGTAACCTGCAGTAACCTCTGGTAACCTCCTGTAACCTCCTGTAACCTCCTGTAACCTCTTGTAACCTCCTGTAATCTCCTGTAACCTGCAGTAACCTCTGATGACATCTTGTAACCTGCAGTGATCTTCTGTAACCTGCAGTAACCTACTGTAATAACCTCCTATAACCTGCAGTAACCTCCTGTAACCTCCAGTAACCTACTGTAACCTGCAGTAACCTGCAGTAACCAGTAACCTCCTAACCTGCAGTAACTTCCTGTAACCTGCAGTGACCTCTGGTACAGTATCCTCTAGTAACCTACTGTAACCCGCAATAACCTCTGTTAACCTCCTGTAACCTGCAGTAACCTCTGGTAACCTCCTGTAGCCTGCAGTAACCTCCTGTAACCTGCAATAACCTCCTGTAACCTCCTGTAACCTGCAGTAACCTCCGGTAACCTCCTGTAACCTCCTGTAACCTCCTGTAACTTCCTGTAACCTGCAGTAACCTCTGGTAACCTGCAGTAACCTCCTGTAACTACAGTAACCTCTGGTAACCTAGTAACCTGCAGTAACCTCCGATAACCTCCTGTAACTTTCATTCGGGGCCGCCTAGGAAGATAGAAGTGCCTGGAGAGCAGCCTCAAGTGGACAAAACCTCCAAACTGTAGTTTTATATCCAGTTTGATCTAAATAGAGGCTTGTTTCCATTTTTGATGGTCCAACAGTATGGTAGCTATAGCTGATAACTGATGTTTCCATTTCTGTTGGTCCTACTATACCGTAGGTACCAAATGGCAGTCTAAATGGTATTTTCATGGCTGAGGCTATAGCCAGTTTGTTAATGGCTATAGCTAGATTGTTAAATAGTTATATCCAAATTAATGTCAGTCTAAATATGCCATGTAGCTTATTTTTCCATTTTTGATTGTCCGACCCTAGGTACATTGGTTTGTTAATGGATTATTCGCTATGGTTATAGCCTTTTGTTGAATGGCAGTCTGAATTGTTATGGCTGATGTTTCCATTTCTGATTTCCAACTGTAGGTTTGTGGTTATAGCATATAGCTAGTTTGTTAATCTGTGGCAGTCTAACTACCTGTAACAGTTGTGTTTCCATAGCCATTCCAACTGTAGGTACACTGATGTTTCCAGTCTTAGCAAAAATCACCTTATATTTATTGTGTCTATCTGAATATCAATCGTCGACTCAATCTTTTAGCTGGATATGAATCTTCGCTCTATTATAGTTTTACGACAGCTTTCTATCCGAATATCGACCCTCGACTCCCACTGTTTTGGTCCAATTTGAATGCAGTAGGCCTACCTCGAAATCGGATTTCGAGATCCTAGCCCTGCTACAGCTTTCCTATATCTATATCAATTATTCTGTGTAGTTATTTTGTTGTTAATTTGTATTCATTATTATCATTATTTATGACTTTATCTGTATAGTTAGCTACTTCAGAACAATTGTCACTGTGGAGCTGTTTCGTAGCCCTATTGTTCTTAGCCACTAGCCACTCCCAGCTCATTGGTTAGTTATGGAGCATCGACTGGCTGAGACCCAGGGAGATGGAGATCAGCCTCGAGAAAGCCTCTTCTTGAAGATGGAAGCACCATGATATAAATCCTCTTTCACCCCTTCGTGGCTATAGCCAGTTTGTTAAATGGCAGTCTAAATAGCTATAGCTGATGTTTCCATTTCTGACCTAGGTGAGTTACATTGGCTATAGCCAGTTTGTTGAAATGTCATAACCAGTTTGTTAAAGTTATGCAGAAGGTGGACATGAGGTTGGAAATGGAATTTTTAGCTATAGCTACACACGCAATCTTACCTTCGTAGCTGATTCGAGTTAATCACACACTTCAGTAGATGATGATAGCAAACCCAACTCTTCTGATACGTAATCAGCCTTGCTGATTAGCCATCAGCAGAAATTGGGTGCATTGCATGTTGAACCTTGTCCATTCACACAGAATTTCTTGTCCATTCGTCATGACAGTTTCCCACCCCATTTTGGTCGGTTATACAGTTTATCAATCCACGGCAGTCAAAATAGCTGTAGCTGTTTCCATAGCCATTCCAACTGTAGGTACACTGATGTTTCCAGTCTTAGCAAAAATCACATTTTCGTTGTGTGTACATTCCTTCTCCTATCACACAATAGTCGACTCAATCTTCTAGCTGGATATGAATCTTCTAACTGGATGGCTCTACCGTAGTTCCCTATCCGAATATCGATTGTGCAGACTGTTTTGGTACAATTTACATCTTGTCTTTGAATGCAGTAGGCCTATGTGAGCTCCCTCGTGATTTGGAAAATCTATCTGAAGACCATAACCCTGTTTCCCATATCTAGCTATATCAATCATCATCTGTGTAGTTATTTTGTTGTTAACTTGTGATTATTTATCGTTTATTCATCTATGTACAACCATCTATGTACAACTAATGATCAGTAAGTGTTTTAGTTAGACAATTTTCACTGTGGCAGGCTGGAGCTGTTTTTATTCTTAGCCACTTGGTCTGGAGCCATCAATTCAGCCAGGGAGATGGAAGCACCAGGAGATCAGCCTCGAATCAAACCACCAAGGAGAAAGAGGATGGAAGAACCGTAAGATAAGCCTCGTGTCAAGCTAAATCTTTTTTCCAACCATAAGTTCGTGGCTATAGCCAGTTTGTTAAATGCCAGTCTAAATAGCTATAGCAATTTCTGACGTAGTAAGTTACATTGGCTATTGCCAGTTTGTTGAAATGTCGTAACCAGTTTGTTAAAGTTACGCAGAAGGTGGACGCGAGGTTGGGAATGGAATCTTTAGCTATAGCTACACTTACTTTCGTAGCTGATTCGAGTTGATCTACACACTTCAGTAGATGATTATAGCAAACCCAACTCTTCTGATACGTAATCAGCCTTGCTGATTAGCCATCAGCAGAAATCGGGTGCATTGCATGTTGAACCTTGTCCATTCGCACTTGACATTTTTTGAATTCAATTTCTTGTCCATTCGTAGTCTAAATACCTGTAGCTGTTGTGTTTCCATAGCCGTTCCAACTGTAGTTAGCAAAAACCACCTTATAATTAAATATTTCAAAAGTCATGATAGTGGCAATTCATCAGTTATAGATAGGTTGGACCCATTACCATATATTTTAAAAATTGTCGGTATGGACAAAGTAAGCATACGACCAGAAAGCTTACACAAAGAGCAATGCTATGATATTGATATTATCTGTATACACTTGATATTTCAAAAGTTATGATAGTATGAATTCATCATCTATATGTAAGTTGGAATATTTTCAAAATTATCGTTATGGCCGAAGTAAGCATACATAAGTGGCAATGCTATTATATAGAAATCTTTTGCATTCTCTTTATATTTCAAAAGTTTTGATCGAAAGAATATATTGTGTTATAGGTGGATGTATTTTTAAAAGTTATCGATATCACATATGATCAGAAAGTACATACAGAGAACAATGTATTGATATAAAAAAATCTGTGTAGACATAATAACAAGGACGTTATGAGCAAAAAGAGAATTTCTATATTATACAGGTACAACTATCCCTTTTACCGTCTATGTCTATGTTAAAGTTAGTCGAGCCCCACAAGTGCCATGGGATTATCCCTACCTGAGTGAAACTTTCATTCGGGAAGATGGAAGCGCCTGGAGAGCAGCCTCGAGTGGAGAAAACCTCTTCAAGACCCCAACTGTTGGTTTATCTATTTATATCGTGGCTTATTTCGTCCAACAGTAGCTATGGTAGCTATAGCTGATATCTTTCCATAGCCAATATTTTACATTTCTGATGGTCTTACCGTGCTGTAAGTACCGAATGGCAGTCTAAATGGGCTGATGTTTCCTTTTTTGATGGTCCAAGCGTAGGCACATTGGCTATAGCAAGTTTAATTACTATAGCTAGATTGTTAATGGTTATAGCCATTTAATTGGTATCCATGGTTATTCATGGTTATGCTGCTGTTGGTTATTCATGGTTATTCATGGTTATCCATGGTTATTCGTGGTTGGTTATCAATGGTTATCCTTGGTTATTCATGGTTATGCATGTTTTGGTTATTTATGGTTTAAACTACAAGAGATCTTTAAATACAAGATGAAATTAGGAGGGATTGTGTTCTTATGTAAACTATAGGTTTAGAGGAAAGTATGTATCGATTGGGGTTAAATCTCGAGCCGAGGAGATTGATTTCAGTCCAATGGACTGATCGAAACATTCAAACTGCAACAGATCCTTGCATACATGAGGGAATTTGTGTTCTCATGTAAACTTGGGTGAGAGAAAAGGTATGTATTAATCAAGGAGCCAAGGGGTTAAAGCAGCGGCAGAGGAGATTGATTTCAGTGCAATGGATTCATCGAAACGTTTAAACTGCAAGAGATCCTTCCATACAAGAGGGAATTTGAAGGGATTGTGTTCTTATGTAAACTAGTTTGTATATATCAATTTAGGAACCATGGGGTTAAAGCTGTGGCAAAGGAGATTGATTTTAGTGTAATGGATTCATCGAAACGTTTAAACTGTAAGAGATCCTTTCATACAAGAGGGAATTTGGAGGGATTGTGTTAATATGTAAACTAGGTTGAAAAAAAGTAATTATCAATTTAGGACCCAAGGGGTTAAATATGCTTCACAGGAGATTGTTTTCAATTCATCGAGACGTATAAACTACAAGATACGAGAGGGAATTTGGAAGGATTACGTTCTTATGTACACTAGGTCGAGAGAAAGGTATGTATCTATTTTGGAGCCAAGGGGTTAAAGCTGCTGCTGAGGAGATTGATTTTAGTGCAATGGATAGATCTAAACTTTCAAACTTCAAGAGATCCTTTCATACGAGAGGGAATTTGAAGAGACTGTGTTTTTATGTACACTAGGGTGAGAGAAAGGTATTTATCAATTAAGGAACCGAGGGGTTAAAGCTGCAGCCAAAGAGATTGATGGATTGATCGAAATGTTCAAACTACTTTCAGGGATACAGCTGGGGGGACAATGAGCAAAGTTCTAGGGCCCTGTCATTTAATAGACAGAAGGCAAGTAACTTGCACATCACAAGCCTTTGGGAGGGGGGTTACAGCTATCATATCCTAGTTCACCCTCATATTCAGTCAGTGGCGGATTTAGAGGGGTTTCTAGGTTTCCACGGAAACCCCCTTTCAACAGACACTTCAATTGTAGAGTTACAGCGGCCAGACTGAGCCCAAGATGCTAAGATTAGAAGAGCTAGCGCTTTAAATAACGAATAACGAAGCTGCTATTTACTAATATAGCTACATTGCATGTGGGGTCAAAGTACGGTGCATAGGCATGCGCACTAGCTACTATCAATCATGAAGTGACAGACAGCAGTAACTGTATTCTTCCAGAAGAAAACCAAACAGATGAATAGTGGTATATATGACATAGGTAAATAGCTATGGATAAAATAAATATTTTACACTAGGTGCTAGTGTCCCTCAGTCTATTTGTGTGGAAGTAGCTGAACATACTGAAATTGATGATTCAGATGTTCACGCTTTTGATACAACTCATGATGGTAAGATTAGCTAATTTTTGGAGTTTAATATACAAGAATCATAATTGGTATTCATCAGATCCTTCAAGTTCTCGTGATGATGATGATTATGATGGTGATGACCTATTTGGTATTCATGACATCGGAAGACTTCTTCATAATAATTTTAATCTACATAGTACTAGTCGAGATCATAAGTACTTGATCCTGATGTCTGAAACTGACCCTAATCCAATGGTCTATCCACGTAGCAAACAACCTGGCTCCAAGACTTTTCGCCAGTTCCAACCAGAATGGTTGAGACAATATCCATGGCTCCACTACAGTAAGTTTGCAGATGGTGTGTTTTGTCGGGCATGTGCTCTGTTTGCTCCACCAATGATTGGTGGTCAAAGTCGAGGTCAGTTTGTAAAAAAGCCTTTCAACTCCTGGGCAAATCGTTCACAGAAAATGCACACGCATGCTAAGCTTGAATACCATGTAACAGCAATGGTTCAGATGAGTGAATTCTTGGCTCGTCATCGCAATCCTTCTAAAGCAGTACACACAAAGCTGAATATGGAAGCAAGAAAGATTTTAGAGACCAATCAGAAGGTCATCGAATCATTGCTGAAGATAGTCATGCTCTGTGGAAGGCAAGGACTTGCTCTCCGTGGTCATCGGGATGATGCCATTATTTGGGAAGATGAGTCTGCGAGTCATGGTAACCAAGGTAACTTTGCAGAACTTGATCGCTTTCGTGCAGAAACTGATGAAATTTTGAGAAATCACCTACATAATGCACCAAAAAATGCAAAATACACTTCCAAAACAATCCAGAACGAGCTGATCACAGTTATTGGTGACCAAATCCGCTCAGACATCATGGAAGAAGCATGTAAAGCTAAATTTTTTTCCATCATAGCTGATGAAGTTACAGACACTAGCAACAAAGAACAACTATCCTTCTCTATACGTTTTGTATCAGATGATATAAAGGAAGTATTCATAGATTTCCTTGCAGTAGAGAGAATTACAGGTGAGGTATTAGCAGAACAAATCTTAAAGTATATCAATAGTTCTTGTTTGTCTCTTTCTGACTTGCGTGGTCAGTGTTATGATGGTGGTTCAAATATGTCCGGGGCAAGGAAAGGCTGTCGGGCCATAATTCAAGAGCAGGCTCCTATGGCAACATTTGTTCACTGCCACCGCTTGAATTTGGCTGTAGTGTCTTCTTGTAAGATTCATATATCTAAATAGCATTAGGAACATCACATAATAGTCGTGTTTGAAATTGTTATACGACAAATACAGTTCTTTAATTTTCTTTCCGTTACACAGTTCTCTAATTTTCTTTCCATTTTTGGGGGGGAGGGAAGTCGTGTGACGATGTGGTTCTGCGTTTTACTATTTCTCTTGCAGTCAAAGCTTCAAAAGGCATAATGTTGGGGTCTCTGGAAGCATCCTCCGTACCGGGAGCTTCGGTACTGAGCCAAACCCCATCGTATATCCTCTCACCATTTTTTGAGCCCTCCCACATGCTCTTGGTAATCTTTTCCAAATTCTGTTTCTTGAACGGGTGCCGATCGAATAAGAATAATAGTTTTAAAAATACCAATCCATGAATGTCGAATGCTTTTTTATCTGTACGAACGTATGTGATAGGAGTTCGCGTAGTTAGTAAAACATCGCAATATTTGAAATATAGAAAGGGCCTGTATGTATGCCTGCTAGCATATATGTTGACTAATGGTACCCCATTGTCTGCATATGTGCAGAGTTCTGATAGGGCACACAATTCCGTTATTGGTTGATAAATACTTTTTATATCTGCATCCTCTGGAGTTCTGGAGTCTTCTAAATGACCAGATAACCTCACCGTGATATTTTTTGCTTCACATATTGATCCCAAAATTATTTTTTCGTAGCTGCTCCCATCAATAGAAACAGTGACACTTGGTTTCTTTCCATTTTCTCGTCTGCCAGCAACAACATCAATTACACCAAGTACCTTATGTTTACAACTTTCCCTTTTTTTTTCTCTGAAGTATACCTCTCTGAAAGATGCAATTGGTAGCTCCAAAAAAAACTTGAAAAAATACTGTAAAAAAATTGCATCAGGTCTTTCCGACTTACTGTCAAACGTATATGATTCCAAAAATGCTGTGATTGGTCCTAAGAGCATTTTCAACTCAGTTTCCAAAGTGGCAATATCGAGTACACTAAGCTCAATCAGATCTTGCAAGCAATTCGCAGGTGCTAGAGTTGGTTTGTCAGTAAAATTCTTTGGAGCATCACTAAAAGAAAAACTCTTCGTAAATAAATTCCTTTCATACCCTTCCAGCTTAACGGAATACAAATTTAAACGAAGCACCTCAATAATCACTGCATTAATCTCTCGAGTAGCTTCATTAAGATGTACTTTTGATTGTCCTGACCCCACAACTTCAGCAAGCTTTACTTCACTCATTGTCTATTAGTGAAAACATGATTTAGTGATCTTGCAACAAGACACCAAGTCCTTTGAAAGGAATTTCATGTTGCAAGACTACTGCAATACAAAGGCAGTGAAAACCCTACCCCTACCACCCCTTAATTCAAGAGTATCTAGCAGGTTTTGCCTGTTAGTTGTAGTGTAGCTTGTTTATCTAGCTACAGTTGAACACTCACTTTTAGCTTGTATCTAGCTACAGTTGAATACTTACGGCTCAGGAGACTGACAACAGGGCGAGCGCGAGGGAACAGTCCCACGCGGGCAAATAGGAGCCACAGCAGGCAGGAGACTCGGTGACAGATAAAAAGAAGGGCTACAGCTCTGCCTGCAGAATGAAAAATTTGACAGACGAGTAGCAAGTAATTCTCAAAAAGAACATAGCTCTCGCTTAACTACCAGCCAAGGAACAGACTTTATCGGTAGACTTACCAGTTAACGGGAAGAAGGCAGAGAGCAGACGAAACGGCAACGAGCTGAAGAGGGAACAGTGCCGCAGCAGGCAAATAAATGGTTCTCCCTAGTGGAAGCAGAGAAGGCCTTTTATAGCTCTGCTCTATGACTCTATACGCGTCAGCATTATGGTCTGACCTTTGACCTGACATTTGACCCATGGATGCCAGAGCCCACCTCTAGCTCTACCGTGTCTCCTTCGGGAAACCCATAGTTAGGAGAGGATTGCAAGATTGCAAAGACGATTGTAAGTTGTGAGGATTGCAAGTAGGTTGTCCAATGAAAGATTCAAAATCTGTGTAAACCTGAGGCTGTTCCTGAATAGATGTTCCAAATGTACTCATTGGCTGCAACCTTAATTAGTGTGTGGAATGCTGTCCAGTGGTACAAGTATCATGTTCCTGAACATTACAAAATAGTGGCACAGATGGGGCAACTTTGGGGTAGGCACCATCTCTTGTGATAGGTGCATGTGATGAGACTGCATGCTATAGTCAGCCATGGATAAGTAAGGCTAACTGGATATCTAGAGACCAGGTCTACATGTCTGCCAATGCTGTCACTGCCAATCGTAAAATTTATCGTGCCTCATCACCTTTATAACTGTCACCTTCTAAACTTGATTTGAGGGGGAAAAGCCCCTTCTACCATCTCATGTTGTTGGCTAATCACAGAAATGGCATAGTAGAGTGAAGGTTCCCTTGAGGTCAACCACACTCGAGATAGTGTTGATGAGCTGTATGCTGTTGATAAGACAGTGCTTTGACTAGAAGCCGCAGGGTTGGGTAATCGAGTGATAACTGACCAGTGTGCTGCCAACTGATTTCTAGTAAACTGATTCCCTTTTCCCTTCCCCTCTCTAGAAGGCTGTGCCAGTATACTGGGTTTGCAGTGTATGGAAATATGACTGATATTCCAATGAGTGCTCCATAGTGTGATATAATTACAACTGTAGCAAAGCCACTTTAGTGGCAAATGAAAACCACCTCTATGGGTCATTCCATTTCAAATCAACGAAAGATAAAACGTGACCCCTCCAGATTTTTGTCAAATTTGGTGAGGTCAGAGTACTTATAGAGTATTGTAGCCACACCAAATTTCAGCTCCATCCATAAGTATTCTTGTACTTGTGGTGGTTTGAAAATCACCATTTTGGATAAATTAGGTTTACTCTAATTCCTGCAACCTCAGTAATTTTTAACATGGAGATTTGGGTCTAGTACCATCTTGAAGCTCTTTTGATGCCCTTTCAGATGATGAATAAATATAGAACAATTGTGAAACTGAAAGTGAATAATGGTGAGCTGTGACCTTTGACCTTTGTTATTTCAAAAAAACCGCTGCTTCAATTTCGAATTTTTTTCAACTGTAACTTAATCTCATGGACTTGTTTAACCTCCTTAAGTTTCAATTTGGGATTGCTTTGGGATCATGAGATATCGCAAAAAGGTCCTTAAAATGGTATCTTTTGTGTGATCTCTGATATCTAAAGACCTCATGATAATATTTATCTCATTTTGAAGCTCTTTGAATGCTCTTTCAGGGATCCGGGAGTATCATGCAGTGTCATTTTGGAGATTAAGGGTTAATGTACATCATTTGACCTTTAACCTTTGCTGTATAGAAGCATAGCAACCTACTTTCTCACACTTGTTAGTTGCTCTTCAGTCCTTCAATAAACAATTCAATCACCTAACTCTTGATTGCCAACAGCCACAACAATAATTGGTGATTTATTGTAAGTTTGAAGAATTGCATGTAGCTAATTACATAACAAGAAAGTACTTGGTGATTTGCTGTAAGCTCTAGCTAAATGAAGCAATTAGAAATTAGGTAGAATGAATATCTGAGGCATAGAGGTAACAAAGGCCAAAAAAATTTTGTAAGTATGGAATTCCAACAAAGGTCAAAGGTCACACATTGTACTTTAACCTTTTAGTTTTGAAATACTTGTGCAGGGTACCCCACCTATAAGAGCATTCAAAGAGCTTCAAAATGATACAAAAGTCACATCTATAGCATGACTACCAACAAAGTTAGGGGTCTTTAAATATCAGAGATCATAGAAAAGACACCATTTTAAGGACATTTTCACCGATATCTCATGATCCCAAAGCAATCCCAAATTGAAACTTGGGGAAGTGAAACAAGTCCATGAGACTAAGTTACACTTGAAAAAATTTTGAAATTGAAGCAGCATTTTTTGATATAACAAAGGTCAAAGGGTCAGTCCGCCATAATTTACTTTCAGTTTCATAATTGCTTTTATATTTACTCATCATCGGAAAGGGCGTCAAAAGAGCTTCAAGATGGTACTAGACTCAAATCTCCATGATAAAAATTACTGAAGTTGCAGGAAGTAAAGTAAACCTAATTTATCAAAAATGTCACCAAAATGATAACTTTCAAATTACCACAAGTCCAAGAATACTCGATGGATGGAGCTGAAATTTGGTGTGGCTGCAATACTCTATAAGTACTCTGACCTCACCAAATTTTACAAAAATCTGAAGGGGTCACGTTTTATCTTTCGTTGATTTGAAATGGAATGACCCCTATGGCACTTTACTCTCTCTTAATGCCTGGGGTTAATGTTATCTGCTTAGACTAACACCTGGCTGTACCATGACATGTATATTCTCGTCACTATAGGCATATCATCTGACTCACACAGGTTGCAGTGCAGGGGATCCCTAAGGAAACCAAAGAGCGTGAGGTCAAAGGTTTAGTCAGGTATCCTGATTAGCAAATTATGCTGTCATAGTTTTGGGCATAATGGGTTGAACCTTAATGCCAGCACAATGCTGGCATAATAGGGGATTTTTACTTCCAGGAGTTGGCAGATATGGAGGTATTGATGTCGATTCTTGAGTTCCTTTGTATAAACTGCTGAATTAGAGTAGCCACCTACATAATTGGTGGTGGCAACAAAAAAAAAACTATTATTCAGAGCCGGAGCCATAGTGGTACAGCCATAGCTACCATCTGGAGGGTCTGGGGAATTCCCTCCAGTAAGTTCAATATCAATTTCAATCTGGTATGATCCAGGCAATACCATGTACTAACTTATAAGTCAATAATTATTTAAATTGCACACACACACACACACACACACACACACACTCTGAATGGTGGTACGGCCATGGCTGTACCAGCCATAGCAGTGCCTCCGGCCATGTTATTACAACTGTCTTCTGCTGCTGTTTTCTGTACTAAATGTTCCAGCAAACTAACTTGCTGCTGATAAAATTATGATGGATGACTAAAAGAGGCTGCAATTATGCTACAATAAACCATCACTTATTAATTCTCTTACCAATTTTTTAAGCATAATAGGCATATTTGTTAAGCATAATAGGACAGGGGTTCTGGCATTGGAGCATAGCATAATAGGGAAGAAAAAAAGCATAATTTGCATGTCTCTAATCCTGATTCATAATCATCTTAGATGTAATAAATAAAAAAGAGAAGTAGAGATGGCTGTGTGCGGTTCAAAAAAGTTCAGCAACAAGAGAGTGAACTTCAGTCAAGTAACCCCTTACCCATCACCAACTACGAGCCAACTATTCCTACTTCACTCCCATGATGAGATATAAAGGGAGTGAAGTAGGAATAGTTACCTCGTAGTTGTGATGGGTAAGGAGTTACTTGACTGAAGTTCACTCTCTTGTTGTTAAACTTTTTTGAACCACACACAGCCATCCCTACTTCTCTTTTTTATTTAGAATAAATATTTTTTCCTTTACTTGTTCATCATCTTTTTTGATGTAATGTTCTATTACAGGCAACTGGATGCTATCAAAGTTAAAGTTCATGTATTGTAGCTATGTAGTTTATTGCAGATTTCATCATAATATTGTATGAGCCGACTGATCTGGAAGATCTATACAGTTTATAATAAGATTGCCGTTGACATAATTTTGTATATAATTTTTAAGGCCTTTACTGATATGTACCTGATATACTGTTGCATCAAGGGTTGATTCATAACCAGACTAGTGCCTAGGGTTTACGCTCTGAGCATCGAGAGACCAACACCAAGAGAGAAAGCCTCGGAGAAAGCTAATGACAGATTCACTAGTCAGTTGCAAGGTCGAAGTCCAAGAATTGCGTGTTACGGGGTGGGGCATAAAAATGTCTGCCTCGTCGTAGGTTGAAAGCTAACAAGTTGGAAAATGACATGCTATTTTTGAACATGTCGATTTAAAGGTAAAGGATTATAGCGCAGTCATTTCTGAGTAGATTGGTATAAGAATTATAGCATTTGAATGAACCATTTCTGAAATATGCTGTTTGATGATGATGATGATAATGAACGACCAGATGAAAACGGCGATTTTTGAAGTCGTAAAATGATACTGCTTTGTTCTCTGCTCTTCATACTTGAGTCCTAGCATGTTGAAGGTGTTCTGTCTTCAAGTTAGGAGTTGCTGACTGCAGGAGATAAGTATTCTGGAGTTATGAAAGAAAATATCAAGTACTACTCCAATGGAGCATCCGTGCCATCCCTACTTAGAGAGTACTATTGTACTCTCTGATATGGGTAGCCAATAGCATATCGATTCACCAAAGGGTGTTCAATGCCACTCTGATGGGGCCCATTGTATTTGAATATCCACGTGAATATCAAAATCCCATTCAAGCACCTTTTTCCCTAGCCCCCCCCCCCCCCCCCCCCCCCCCCCCCCCCCCCCAGTGCCCAGTGAAGTAGTTTGCTGATATGGGTGTGATTATTGAAATTAGGTATGATAAGCATGTCTCCTTTAGTGAGGATGAGTGGGTTGTCCAATCTCCAATCTAAGTCTGTGTAAACTTGAGGCCGTTCCTGAATAGATGAAGGTTTTTATTGCAGCATCCCAGGCATCCTGGCCACAGTATAGCCAAGGTCAGCTCACTAGAACTAGCTTTGACCTCAACAGCTCATCAACACATGAGGTCAACATAGTGTTGTGCTGTCTTATCAACAGGCTTCACTGTCTTATCAACAGTGCTTTGACTGGAAGCCTCAGGGTTTGGTAATCAAGTGATAACTGACCAACAGATTTCTAGCAAACTTAGAAGGCTATGCCAGTATACTTGGTTTGTGCATTGTATGGAAATATGACTGATGTTCCAATTATAATCCAAAGGGTGTTCAATGCCGCTCTGATGGGGCCCATTGTATTTGAATAGCCACATGAATATTAATGTGGCATTCAAGCGCCTTTTTCACTGGAATAATTCTTTTTGATGTGAATTTCAATGCACCTCATGGGCCCTGAGTGAAGTAGTTTGGTAATATGGGTGTGATTATTGAAATTAGGTATGATGGCAATCATATGTCTCAATAGTGAGGATGAGATTGTGAGGATCGCAAGTTGGTTGTCCAACAAAATCCGTGTAAACTCAAGGCTGTTCCTGAATAGATGCAAGTTTTTATTGCAGTCAATATCAAACTGCCAAGTTGTGTGTTCAGGCATAGGTGGGGCATCACATACCATCTAATTATGAGCTAGAGCCAAATCAGCCTTCAGGTGGAGCAAACCCACCAGCATGGATCCCAAGCCACACCACATGGGATATCCTACCAGTAGACCTGGTCCCAAGTTACTTTGGCTAAGTATGACCTGGTCCCAACGTTATTTGGGACCAATGGGACTAGGTCCCATATCTACTTTGGACAAATAAGACTAGGTCCCAACGTTACTTTGGACAAATTGGACCAGGTCCCATATTTATATGACACCAATTCTCCTGGTCCCAACTTTACTTTGTACCAATGGGACCAGGTTCCAATGTTAATTTAAACCAATGGGACAAGGCACCAATGGGACCAGGTCCCAACTTTACTTTGGACCAGGTGCCAATATTACTTGGGACCAATGGGACCATGTTCCAACGTTACTTGGGACCAATGGGACCAGGTCCAAACATTACTTGGTACCAATGGGACCAGGTCCCATATCTACTTGGGACCAAAAGGACAGGTCCCAACTTTACTTTGGACCAATTGAACCAAGTCCCATATATATTTCGACCAATGGGAACAGATCCCATCATTAATTGGGACCAATGAGACCACATCCCAACATTACTTAAGACTAATGGGTGGTCCATTTCAGATGCCAGTTAAACATTAGCTAGGTCCTTTGAAGATAGAAGGTCCACCACAAATATGTGGTGAGCTTCGTTTAATTAGCTCTGCAAATTTCATCCTTGCCCAACTTACCACAAGGAAATTTATTCTGCTATTGCTGTATGACATTATTGGTTTCAAATGCCATGCCTTACCATATCATTTTGTATTTTGTGTTTTCTCTTCAGTCAGTTGACCAGTGTTACTTGTGGAAACTTTTACTTTTATTCGTGTACTAAAAGTGGAGTCAGTGTTGTTCTTGACCACTAGAGTCAGCCACCACACTGCAAAAAATAAATTGTTATATTGAAATGTGTTATGGTGTCCACACACCATCATGTTCAGCTCTGCCCTTTTCTTCTAGCTGGCTGTAAATAGTCCATCTTCCACAATATGTCAAGCAACACACTGTCAAATGGCATGCCCAAGAAATACAAATTCTGTAAATAAATAAAATTGCCTAAGCAAATAATATGACAGTATAATAAACTGCACATACAAGCTACTCTTTACATACTAGCAGAGCAAAAAGGAGACAAGACTTTTGCTTAGCTTCAAGTGCCCCTGTCAATCAGTCATACCAAGAAGTTTATATTTTTCATTGTTCATTCTTTCAAAACTGCAATGTATTGGTTTGCATGAGGTTCACTGTGGTGGGAACAGAATATAGCTCCTTACCTAGCATCTTCAGTCATGTCACTGCTGTCTGAAAGACTGGGGATTTGTAATCAATGGTGCATCTGAGGGAATTCAGTGCAGTGGGAAGAACTTGGTACATGTGGGGGAATTCAGTGCAGTGAAGAGTGGGACTCGGAGGGAGTGGGTTGCAGGCCCGTAGCAACCAGTCAGGCCAGTCAGGCCATGGCCTGACCACTTTTAAACCTTTGACCCGATACCATTAGGGCTCACTCAACTAAATTCTCAAGCACACTGCATGCCCATAATGCTTTGATATCTACCGAGTTTTGATATACTTAAAAGACATAACATTACTGCTAGTGCTAGAAGCTTCAGGCTCAGGCTCAATTTCTTTCCCAGAAAAGCTTCAGGCATGTTTTCTTTCAGTATCCTAAAAGTGTTGACCTAGATGTGGGTGTCTAGATTCAGTGGATTGGTGGAATGGAATGGAATACTGGAATCTGAGATTTTGATTATTAACACATGTCGTGTCATGGGTATTAAATCTGTGATTGCTAGCAACAATTGTATCAATTCAGATGCAGGAATCTATAACATGCATCAGTGTGATGCAGTTAAAGTGGATGTAGCAGCTTTGTGAACCATGAAAAAATTGCTATTCACAGAGGGTTGGAGTGCACAACACAAGAGGAGACATGATCATGTTGATCACCTGTTACTAGCTACTACTCTAGTTTCCTGATGTTTGCTGACACATATCTACATATCACTTGAAGGTAGCTAGCGCTGCTAGGCCTGAATAAATAATGCTGGCATCATTTTTTTGAGTATAATAAGTGTTGAGCAATAATCTAAGAATTATAGGCCTAATAGCTAGCTAGCTACTAGCTAGATCATATTATAGTCCAGTATTCATTCCACTGTTCCAATCTACAGGCCTACTAGCTACCTTCAAGTGATACGTAGATATGTTACTCAGCAAACATCCATAGTAGTAACAGGTGATCAACATGATCACGTCTCCTCTTGTGCACTCCAACCCTCTCTGCAAAAGCAATTTTTTTCATGGTTATATTCTGCTACATCCACCTTTAACTGCATTACACTGATGCATGCTATAGATTCCTGCATCTGAATTGGTACAATTGTTGCACAGATTTAGCAATATAGAACATGGAAGCCAAGGTCAGAACGTGTATTAATAATCTAAATCTTAGATTCCAGTATACCCATTCCACCAATCCGCTGAATCTAGACACCCAAGCTGAATAATGTGCTGGATGATCTTGATAAGGTATGCCCTCTGAAGCATTCCACCATTCCAATATTCCATTCCACTAGTCCATTCCACCGAATCAAGACATGTTGCTAAGTCAATGCTGACTGGCTGCATGTAGCTACATGTTATTCATCATGTCATGCATGTCAAAATGGAATCAGCAAAACTTTTTATTTTAGTTAAAATACTGATGTTGCAGCTGTGTGCACGTTATTCATCATGTCATGCATGTTGAGATGGCATCTTTTACATTACTTAAAATGCTGTTGCTCAATGCTGACTGGCTGTGCACATGCAAGGGCATCAAGCCACGAAGCAGCGAGAGGGCATGCAACTAGTGTAGACTCTGAAATATAAATTGATACTTTAGTAGTAAATAGACATATGCTGACAGAGCCTACCATGTACAACATTTACACTATGTCATTATCAGAGAGTACGATAGTACTCTCTAAGTACAAGTAGGGATGGCACGGATGCTCCATTGGAGTAGTACTTAATATTTTCTTTCATAACTCCAGAATACTTAAGCTTACCTCCTGCAGTCAGCAACTCCTAACTTGAAGACAGAACGCCTTCAATGTGCTAGGACTCAAATATGAAGAGCAGAGAACAAAGCAACATTTTACAAAATCGCCATTTTCATCTGGTCATTCATCATCATCATCATACATCAAACAACTTATTTCAGAAATGGTTCAAACAACTTATTTCAGAAATGGTTCATTCAAATGCTATAATTCTTATACCAATCTACTCAGAAATGACTGCGCTATAATCCTTTACCTTTAAATAGACATGTTCAAAAATGGCATGTCATTTTACTTGTTAGCTTTCAACCTACAACGAGGCAGACATTTTATGCCCCGCCCCGTACACGTGATTCTTGGACCTTGACCTCGCAACTGCTGTCATTAATTAGCTTTCTTGGTCTCTCGATGCTCAGAGCATAAACCCTAGGCACTAATCTGGTTATGGATCAACCCTTGATGCAACAGTATATCAGGTACATATCAGTAAAGGCCTTATACAAAATTAGGTCAATGGCAATCTTATTATAAGTTTTTTCATTTGATGTCACAGGTCACGTGCGATCGATTTACCCCGCTTCCTGTACAGCTGATATATATAGCAGCTTAGTCTCGCGGGCCAGACTCGATTCTTTCCTTTTTCTTGGCCAAACTGCATTGGACGTTTCGTTTGTACTATGCCACGAAATATACGTCACAGTAGCGGTTAATTTTTCTATTGGCCAGCTGTCAATGTTTCGTCATGGTACGTCATAGTCAAAACGCAACGCCCGCGCTACCCCTATGATGCTGAGTCGGCACAAACGAAACGTCCAATGCAGTTTGGCCAGACTCTTTCTTTCCCCCGCCCCCAAGAAAAAGGAAAGAATCGAGTCTGGCCCGCAAGACTAATAGCAGCTCTGTACAGAAGTGGTAAACAAATGCTCTAGTTCTTGTCAAGCTATATAGGAGTACCAAGGATATATCTTTATATTAGCAACTGGCTGATTTCACTATATAACTGCCTATTCGCTTGTACACCAATATTTTCCGTATACTCTTAAACAATCTGTATAACTTCCGTCTGACTTCCGTACATGTCCGTAAAGATCACATGATGAAAAATCTCTATAGATCTTCCAGATCAGATTCATTTCGGCTCATACAATATTATGATGAGCTACAATACGTGAACTTTAACTTTTGATAGCATCCAGTTGCCTATGATGAAAATTTAATAATGAACATTACACCAAAAAAGATAATGAACATGTAAAGGAAAAATATTTATTGTAGGAGATGGCTGTGTGCGGTTCAAAAAAGTTCAGCAATAAGAGAGTGAACTTCAGTCAAGTAACCCCTTATCCATCACCAACTACGAGGTAACTTCCTACTTCACTCCCTTTATATCTCATCATGGGAGTGAAGTAGGAATAGTTGGCTCGTAGTTGGTGATGGGTAAGGGGTTACTTGACTGAAGTTCACTCTCTTGTTGCTGAACTTTTTTGAACCGCACACAGCCATCCCTCTCTTTTTTATTTAGAATAAATTTTTTTTTTCTTTATGTATACATTGGCCCTCTCACCACTTTGCGACTCAATGCACCCTTGGTGCATAATGTCATGCATGTCAAAAGGGAATCAGCAAGTTGCCAGTCACTGCTCCCTATAAAATGTTCACCAGCATAATTTATGCAGCCCTAGTGAGTATTATTGTGTAGCCACACCCATTTCACTTGACCATGCCATACCCACATCCTGGCCTGACCATTAAAATTTTGCTTCCTACAGGCCTGGGTTGATAGTGATCACAATGGTGGTCCTTTCAAAGTAATAGGAATTGCACTGTCAGGCCATACATGTAAATCATCTTTTGGTATAGCTAACCATTAACAGTCCACCATCTTACCGCACCCTCACTTTTCTCATTGGGAAATGGCATATTCTCTTAGGACTAAGTTTTATGGGTCCTTCCATTTACACTGTATAAAACTTTGAAATGTATCAGTTTATAGGGTCCAACATGTTCCTCCAATGCAGTGGGTGAATAGTATTTATTTGAAAGAATCTTATGCTGATACGGATCAAGAAAGAGGTTGCTGTTGTACTTGTCAGAGAAGTCCATTGTTTGGCAGAGTCACTTTGGAAAAAAGACATAAAACCATAGGAGACAGCAAATTTTGGATATGGGGACACCTCACACATACTGCAATAAGAGTACCAGGTTGTGAAGTGCTTGTGTATGAAGATGACAGCAGTGATGATGATGAAGATGACATGATGAAAGTTTTCGACTACCTGAAGCTCCCAGGCATTACTGATATTCCTGATATTAGCATTGAGCCGACCATTAAATATTTGAGCCAGCTTGTGACAACATCAGTTCATTTATTTAAATCCAGAATTAAACTCAATGGTGCCAACTCTTTTAATTAACGAATTTTCATTTAGAGTATGCCCTATGATTGTATAAATGATGTTTTATTGATATCATTAGTTCACTCACCAGTACATGGTGACTGGTTATCAGAGGTCATAATTATTGTACATCACAGGTATGTATTCTTGTATGTAACTGTTTGTTGTTGTTTTTTGTTTGTTTGTTTGTTGTTGTTTTTTGGAGGGAAAAAAATGTACAAATTCTTCCTTTTACACTTCCTTCTAAAGAATGAATTGTTCCAAAAAGGGGTGCAAGGAATATACAAAAAAAGTACAGGAACAAAGAGTTTTGTGCCTCTGATTTGTGTTCACTGACTAGGTTTGTGTCCAGTCGTAGTGCTAGAGTAGCCTCGTTCCCAGGCCTTCCTCTCTCACGTACCGCACGGGAGGAAGAGAAGAAGAAAAGAAGAAAAATAAGCGAGAGGAAGGCCTGGTACATCTTATCACGTGAGTGACGTCACAAACAGCGTGATATTTAATGAGCGTGGGCGATATACACGCTAACTCATGACGTCAGAAAACAAGCGCCCACGCGATCTCTTCCGCACTTTACCCTGGAAGGACTGAAGCGATTTAGATGGAGCAGACTTTAGACTTCTACACGAAATAGATAGCTGATTTAAGTACACAGTCTAGCATGCGATGTAGATAGCTAGCTTTTTTGTTACGTAGCTAACTAGTAGTAGCTAGATAGTTAGCTGGGTCTACTCCTGATCTTCACCATCCTAGATGTCACAGACTGCTCCAGTAGGCCTAGGACAAATTGAAGCATTCAAACTTACGATCGCGAAGACGGTCTGATCTGTTTGATGGTCCTGTCAGAAGGCGTAGGCATGGTCATGCTGCAGAGTAAAACATGCCCACGCGCAATTAAAGTCCTCTCTACCTCCTCTCTACCCTTGACGTCACTCACGTGATAAGATGTACCAGGCCTTCCTCTCGCTTATTTTTCTTCTTTTTCTTCTTCTCTTCCTCCCGTGCGGTACGTGAGAGAGGAAGGCCTGGGAACGAGGCTAGTGCTAGAGCTCTGTGCATTACTCTTACCAAAGCAACCAAACCACATCCCTACTTCCACCAGCATCTACAAAGCTGCTTTATTTTAAGTTGGACAGTTTGGTTGGGGCAACTACCTTCTGACATGTTTGTTTACACAATTTATCCTATTTTGGCTACACCAGGAATTGAGTGTGAACACTCGATAAGAGGAGAACTAACCATTATAGTTTATGCGAACCTGCATGCCTGATGGGGAGACCACACCTCCTTTGTTGGCCTCCATAGGGGAGCCCTATTCTGTGATGACATTTTTAAGGAATGGTTATTCAATTGATCCTAATTTGGCTATAACAGGAACTCTAAATATTGAGTGTGATCTCTCAATAAGAGGAGAGCAAGTCACTATAACCTGCATGCCTTGTTGGCATCCATAGAGGAGCTGGAGTTTGACACTGTTTGACCTAGCCCCCTATGCTTGGAGCCCAGCGAGACGAGCAACTACCCTCGCTCACTCCCACTCGCTTCTGTCCGATGCATTCTTTAACCGAGCCAAGTCAACTCTATCGAGCTGATCTTGAGGCTAGATAAGCACAAAGCAAGGCTGGCTAGAGGAATGCAATTATATCTGAGCTGAGCTGATCTGATCTGAGCAAAGTCAGGTGTGCGTTAATACGCCGCATGCAAAGTTGGTTGCGATGATTGAACGAAAGAGACAGATTGCTGCAAATTCTCACTGCAGAGTGAGTGATGTCCCATTTTAATACTGATTGATGATTGTTCATGGTAAATCTAGAAGGAAGGTAGGGTAGAAGATGAGAATGGAGTTAATGGATACATGGGTGGTGATAACTATTCTTCTGATAAGGAAAAGTATGTGATATTCTTTTTCTTTTGCTCTTGTACGTATGTATTGTCATAACACATAGATCTGAAAGTAAAGTTCCTCAAAAGAGGAAGCGTATTTTTCGTCCAAGGGATTCAATTTTAACGTAACTTGAGCAGACTAATGCTGCAATTCTTTTATGTCTGCATTTCACTGCAGTGAGCTGTCTAGTCGAGATGAAAATATTCAATCTCTATATCATGCTTTCATAGTTATGGTCATAACCGGCATACTCTATTCACTCCTCAAAGATACTGTGGAAGCTGGAAAGTGAGTTAGCAATGGTATTTTAGTTATTAAATCAGCAATCTTCTTCCAAAGACCTTATGTAGATGTGGCTTACTACAGCATTGGATTTGGTCCTGCAGAGCAGCAGCTTACTGCAATCGCAGTATGGATCCCTCTGCAAATAATGTCTTTGTTGGTATATCCAGTCTTTAAGGTGCACTCTCCTATGATAATTTATTTATTTATGACCATAGTTATAATCCATTTTGTCAGATTTGGATTTCTGCTCATTCCCACTTTGGATTGGCAGTTGATGTTAGCTTCCTTCTGTTCTTTATCTGTTACAACATCATTGGTCATATTCTAGTGGTTACTACAATAGTTAACTTCAACCTTCCTCCTGTGCCAGCTCTCGTTCTTTCTATAGAAGAGGTGACCTTTTTCTCACATTTTGTAGTATCTTAGATCATTAGATTATATAAATATAGCTTAGGTTTACCATGAAAAGCATCTCTTTCGTACGAGAAAATGCATACAAGGTGCTATATCCATGGAGCAAAGATGACGAGTTTGGACCAGCAGAGTGGTATGCTGGACAGATGTCTCCTCAAGTCGGCTCTTTCTCTCAGTACCTTTACTTCCTCTTTGCGCCCACCCTCCTTTACAGAGACCATTATCCAAGGTGGGGTGGTGAGTCAACTTGTGTGCTAGTGATGAACCCTCTGATCTCTGTCCAGAATTCCAAAAGTTCGTATACTTCGCGTCTTTGCTCACTTAGTGAAGGTATGTATGTGTACCACTTTAACAGTCTGATCTGCTAATTGAAATATTATTTGTGCCTTTTTAGTGTATTATCTCTGTTACATTCGTCACCATTGTTACCAAAGAAATATTCAGTGGAGCTTTTGATGGCAGGTGGATGTCATTACTCTGTATAGGTTGGATTTGTCATTTTCATTTATTTTTCCTGTTAAAGTGGCAAGAAATTTGCAGAGACCTTCTTATCCTGCACACTCTGGGGGTTAATGCTGCACTTTATGGCTGGCTACTTCTTTCTTCATTCCTGGCACAATTTATTTGGTGAACTCTTATGTTTTGCTGATCGAGAATTCTATTCTGTAAGATTTTATGCTATCCTTGTTGTTTATGTCATGCAATAGTGGTCCCCTGGACACCGTCTGCTTACATAGATAATGTGTGTTCATGCACAGTAGTCCCGTGCAGAAATCAGCACCTCCCAAAAAATGGACCCCCCCTTGACATCGGGGTCTGTATGTTCCTAAGAATGATCCCCTGTGTATATAGAGGTGGTCCTTGCACATATTATGAGCAGCATGGTTCATTGCCTACAATTACACCTCTCTTTTTGGTGGCCTGGTCATATATTAAGATGCACAATTGAATATTAATGTATTATATAGGTCTTGCTTATTATGAGCGCATGCACAAAGGTGTATTTCTCTGAGGGGACTGTATTTCTCTTCAGAACCTTTTATTGATGGGGGACCAAATTTCTCGTGACAGTTTCATAAATTTTGTACTTGCAGAACTGGTGGACGTGTACATCATTTTCCCAGTTTTACCGCAAGTGGAACTTGGTGGTACATGACTGGATAAAGGCATACATTTATCAAGACTTGAAAGATGTTAGTCGTAATAATGAATACAACACTTTGTGGTGCTGTCAGCTATTTTATCTATCAGCTATTCAATAGTAAAATCTACAATAAAGTAGCAGTGATTCCTACCATCCTGATCTCTGGAGTTTATCACGAGTATGTGCTGTGGGCTCCCGTGCGATTTGTCATGCCTGTGCTGCTGGTTCAGTTTGGCACTTTTGGTGGTAAGGTCATACTATCATCTATATCAAATGCTCTCATCATTTTTAATATTATGTCCAGCTTTATTGTTTTTCCTCAAGCCATCTTCTCAAAGTATTGGTTGGAACTATTTTCTTCACTTCTCATTGCACCTTGGTATGTCAATCATGCTCTTTTGCTACACTGTGGAGTTCTTTGCTAGGAAAGCTTGTCCGAAAGAAGAGAACTTTGTCAACACTTTCGTCCCTCGTTTTTATGAATGTTTTGTTGCAAACTAATTTTTTTTTGGTGCGGAAGTCATGCATGAACATTAAAAAATTATTACTTATTATTAAAAAAAATATTTTTTTCGCTTCCGTTTCGTTCCCTTTTAAGTCCGAGATCGAGATTGTAGGCGCAGAACATCAGTTTAATTACCATGGGTTGTTGCAATGGAAAGCAATCTGCTGGAACAGGTAAGCTAATTGATGCAGTTCGATTTATTAATACGTTAGCTATATAGCTAATATTTTGTTGTTTTTTGTTGTTGTTTTCTTCTCCTTTTGTGGACTTAAGATAATATCTTTCTTTAATATTATTGGTTGCATAGGGAACTTTGGTCAATCACTGCTAGCTTCCCATAAATACGTTAGCTATATAGCTAATATTTTGTTGTTTTTTGTTGTTGTTTTCTTCTCCTTTTGTGGACTTAAGATAATATCTTTCTTTAATATTATTGGTTGCATAGGGAACTTTGGTCAATCACTGCTAGCTTCCCATAACAGACTACGGGCACGTCATGGAAGCCCCCCTCTCAAGTGGTCATCTTCAGCTGCTGCAAAGGCCAAAGAATGGGCTAATCACCTAGCTCAGAGTGGTCAACTGCAGCATGGAAACCACCAAGGAATGGGTCAAAATCTTGCCTACAAGAGTGGTCCAGAACTGACAGCTGATGAAGTAGCAAATATGTGGTATCAAGAGATATCAAACTACGATTTCAACCAACCAGGATTCAGAGGAGGAACAGGCCACTTTACACAAATGGTGTGGGCAGACACAACCCATATGGGTTCGGCCAAAGTGAGCAGGGGAAATCAATCTTATGTAGTAGCCAATTACACTCCTCCTGGAAATATCACTAATGAAGGCCAATTCCAGAAAAATGTAAAGAGACCAAAGTAGTAGCTATTCACATAAATAATGCTCTTATCAATAACGTAGTGGACATGATGCAGTTCTTTTAAACTTGTTTCCTTTTCATGTCCTTGACTTCATAATTTGCATCATCTATCAAAAAACTGATACAAACATCATAAATTCCATAATCATATAAAATTAAATTTTGTGCTAACCTGTACCATATCAGAGGCAGTGGGATGGTGGAAAGATGCCACAGAGAATGTGCATCAAAGGTCCACCACAATGGAGCAAAGTCCAGCACCTGCCATACACATATGTAACGATAGCCTTAATTGTGTCGCCTTACCTCAAGCAAAACAAAGCAAGAAGTGGCAACCACAGTAACGATACATTTCCATACATAAGGTCGTTCTCGTCTGTTCTGCTCGACTCAAAAGTATTTAATATAGTAGGAGTGGAAGATCAAAGTAAAATGATATATTGAGAATACTGATAGCATCACAATCACCTTGATGCACCATATGACCCACACTATACTGTACATTACACCTGCAAAGCACTTTATCAACAATGTATACTGTTACTTGTCCACCAACACTTACCACAGAGCACACTTGCTGCAATGTTATAGCCATAGTCAAAACGGAACAAGGAGAGATAAGCAACATGGCAACAAAACAGCCCTGTCCACACTAAAGCATACACCAGATGCCTGTAGATTTAGTGGAATAAACATCAGTCATCCTAATGCCAATAACCTACCACTTCAAGGCAGTGGGACCTGATATTCTGCACAAGATAAATGATGTATAGTTGTGGATATAATAATAAATGAAATACCTAATATCACCTCACAAACTGCACTACAATTCCTGTCACAATGAGTGAAGCAGCACTGAAATAATCCAGTCTTTCTGTCCAGTACAAATCCCTCGAGTGAAAGATGGTTGACCAAATCCATGCATGCACATTCACCTGTTAGGTGTGCAAGTTGCCTGTTTGCCTGTTTGCATCGTTTCGACTTACCAAGAACTGGAATAGTAAGACATAATGATATGGATAGACCTTGGGAACTTGTTGACGGAATTTCCTGAATCCAATTGCAACACTGATCCCATTGAAAGCAGAAAAGATTGCCGATGCTGGCTCCTGCACACCAAACACTCTCACAAAAGGCCACTGCACAAAATCCAAAACTAAGCAATCTGTTATAGGTAAGTGCAATACTGTTTCCAACCTTTCCAAAGAACTGCTTAACAGGTCTATTCAGTCGAACGTCCTCACTGGTTACTTGCCACATGCACTGATATTGACACTCCTCCCCACAGCTCCATCTCAACAACCTAAGTACCCAGGGCAACCGTTCCTCGACACCAGAGCCAGTACAATTCACTGCATCACAGTCGCTCACACAAGATCTAAACTCGTAGCTGCGATCTCCCCAACTACAGATACAGAATTTGAGTACAACACACTGAACCACAAGAAAGCTGACCAAAAACATTGCGCCTGGAATTTCTTATTAAAGCGCATCGTTTGGTGAGCTAGCTAGCAAAGCACTCCTATCATGGGAGGAACAGATAAGAGCCATAGGAGGAGGTCCAGGTATAATAAATCATCGATACAGAAGCAGTAATTTAACTAGTTTGACATAGGTCCAGGAGTCCTAACTCCAGCCGAAGGAGACACAGATCTCGGAGTCCCAAGGAAAGGTAAATACTATTGTGACAAATAGCCATTATTAACACAAAAGTTCATTCTGTGTTAGGCACAGATCAAGATCACCTCGTTACAGTAATAGAGGTAGGAGATCTTGCAGTAGAGAAAGGTCTCGTAGCAGAGAAAAGAGATCACACAGTGAAGATAAAAGAGAAAGGAGGTCTTTCAGCAGAGATAGAAGATCTCGCAGCAGGGACAGGAGGTCTCGCAGCAGGAATGGAAGATCTAGCAGGGACAGGAGGTCTCGCAGTAGAGACAGAAGGTCTCGCAGCAGGGACAGGAGGTCTCGCAGCAGGGACAGGAGATCTCGCAGTAGGGACAGGAGGAGGTCTCGTAGCAGAAATAGATCTCGCAGTAAGGAGAGAAGAGGTCAAAGTAGAGAGAGAAGGTCTCAAAGTAAGGAAAGGAGAAGAGATTATAATTCTGAGGATGAGACTGATGAAGCTGTTAAACCAAAAAAACAGGTAATACTACACTCTCTAGTTCTGCTCAGTAGTATTATTACAACACGTAGCCACTATCATTGGAAGAGATGATTGCTGCAAAGCAAGAAAGAGAAGAAAAGCAATCTAAGGTAAATGTGAGCTCTCTTGACTACTAGGATGAAATTTTGTGTGCAATCCTCTAGCCAGTGTTTCTGACCAAAGAGGAAAGAGCTGCTCTTGCACTGAAGAGGAGGAAAGAGGAAGTGGCTGCTCTTAAGAAAGTGGAGGAGGAAGAAAGAGCTGCTCGGCAAAAGTACCTAGAAGATGCTAGTGGGCAGAATACTAACAGTAGAAGACGGTGGGAGGGACGAGATGAGGAGAGAGAGAAATTACGTGAAGAAAATCTCCTACTCAAGGACAAGGAGAAGGAAATGGATGCTATTAAGGTATGTATTTGCAAAAATGATGATTTCTTTCAGAAATTTCCCCACCTTTAGTCTCGTTACTTGGGAGCAGACAAAAAACGTAGAAAGATGCGTCGTTTGGCTGACCGTAAATTTGTATTTGACTGGGACACTGGAGAAGACACTTCTACTGACTTCAACCCAATGTAATGTGTGTGTGTGTGTGGCCATCAGCTAGTCTAATAATTGTCCTTACGTGTCACATTAGCTATAAGTCTAGGCATCAGGCTCAATTTTTTGGTCGTGGCCACTTGGCTGGAATTGACATCAAAACACAAAAGAAAGACCAATCAGAGTTTTACTCAGACTTGATGGAGAAGAGAAGAACAGACGATCAAAAGAAACAAGCAGCGTAAGTCCAGTCTTTATTCTTCACATCCTTTCTCGTCAGTTTTAACGATGCACATTTGAAGGGTTCATGAGAACAGAATGCTGGCTAAAGATCGTGTTCAACTGTGGGATGATCGCCACTGGAGTGAGAAAGAGTTGGATCAAATGCAGGACCGTGATTGGCGTATTTTCCGAGAAGATTTCAACATCAGTACAAAAGGTGGACGTATTCAAAATCCTTTGCGAAACTGGAAAGAAGCACCTCTGTCCAAGGAGATACTTGACATCATAGATACACTGGGTTACGAGGTTAGTGCGGCTGATTAAAGACGATAACTGTATGTCCTAGCCCACATCTCTATAGGAACCAACTCCAATCCAACGACAAGCTATCCCCCTGGGCTTGCAGAATAGAGATATCATTGGTATTGCTGAAACAGGTATGGACTCTATCTGCTAAAATAGTTTTGTGTGTGAAGACGATCTGTTGGTTCTCTGCAGGCAGTGGGAAGACTGCTGCTTTTGTTATTCCCCTTTTAGTTTGGATCACAAGTTTACCAAAAATTGTACGGGATTCAGAGGCTGATCAAGGCCCCTATGCCATTATTTTGGCTCCAACGAGAGAATTGGCCCAACAAGTAAACATCAGCTAGCTGCGTAACTGGAGGTGTCTATTAATCTCTTTTAGATTGAAGAGGAAACACTGAAGTTTGCCAAGCCTCTTGGACTTAGGACAGTGAGTATCATAGGGGGGTTATCTCGTGAAGATCAGGGTTTCCAACTCAGACTCGGCTGTGAGATAGTGATTGCTACTCCAGGAAGACTCATTGATGTTTTAGGTAAAGAGCCATTTTATGCCTATAGCTATTGACCTAATGATAATTGTACCTTTTCTTTTCTTGAAGAGAATCGCTACCTTGTGCTTGCACAGTGTACTTATGTGGTCATGGATGAAGTTAGTTACGTTTGATGGCTGCTGCGCACACTTAATCGTGGTAATCTGTCTGTAGGCTGATCGTATGATAGACATGGGATTTGAGCCTGAAGTTAAAAAGATTCTAGAGTATCTGCCAGTTACTAACATGAAGCCTGACTCTGAGGATGCTGAAAACCCAGATAAAATGCTTCTGAACTTTGAATCTTCAAAGCACAAGTTTCGTCAGACAGTAATGTTTACAGCCACTATGCCGCCACCGGTGGAACGCTTGGCACGCTCCTACCTCAGGAAGCCAGCAATCATCTATATTGGTTCTGCAGGTTTGTTCATTTGATGAGTAAGGAATAACTTGTAACAATAGCACTATGTAGGTAAACCCACCGAACGTGTGGAGCAGAGAGTTCACCTTGTAACTGAACGGGAGAAGCGAAAACAATTGTTGCAGCTTTTAGCTAGTGGTATAGATCCACCTATCATCATTTTCGTCAATCAGAAGAAAGGTGCAGATGTACTGGCAAGGTCACTGGAGAAGATGGGTGTAAGTTGTAATGCAGTTTCCTTGTACTTGCTTAGCTTGTATTTCTTTCGTAATAGTATCGTGCAACTGTTTTGCATGGAGGGAGAAATCAAGAACAGAGGTAGAGTAATTTGACATGGTCACAGTAGACGATAGGGTTAATCTCTTATAACTGACAGGGTATACTCCTTGGGAAGTTTGAAGAGGGGAGAGAAAGACATTTTGGTTGCCACTGATGTTGCTGGCAGAGGAATTGACATTAGGTGAGTTATGCATGGCAACTTTCTAGCTGGAAACCTCTGCCTCTTGTGTTATGCAGGGATGTGTCTTACGTGATTAACTACGACATGGCTAAAACCATTGAAGACTACACTCATCGCATTGGTCGTACTGGACGTGCAGGAAAAAGTGGTATAGCTGTAACATTCGTCACCAATGATGATTCTGCACTCTTCTATGACCTTAAGCAGGTGTTTAATTAATAGTATCAATAAATAAGTAACAGCTTGATTGTGGTGTTACAGGTGCTAATGGAAAGTCCAGTGAGCACGTGTCCTAGTGAATTGGCCCACCATCCTGATGCCCAACACAAGCCGGGAACTGTCATGACCAAAAAACGTAAAGAAGAGACCATTTTCACAAACTAACTATTACACACTATAAGGTGCTGTTATCTGTTATTGTCACCAAATAAAGCCCATACGTTTTTGTGTATTCTTTGGTACTTGATGGGAACCATATGAAGGTAACTCTACATCAGTGGAGTCATTCACCAAGTAACTGGGACAAACTGCATAGTCTGATAGTACAGGCCCATGTCCACCACCTGTAACGATAGAACTTAAAGCACTCGTACTGGGCTCCAAAACAATACTTGACCTGCTGGTTTCTTGGCAGTTTCCTGCAAGGGCCTTATGGGAGCACCCCGTGCTTTGACTTCACTCGTCAGTTTGGAAGCATACTGTTGAAACTGGGCCTCTTCAACCTGTAACGTGGAGCTATATCTCCACATAAATGTGATTCGAGCCTTTATACTGACCTGTAACAATTCCTTATTCTTGCGATTATAAGAGATGCCTTCTTCTGCTTCAGCCTTCTTCCTAGCTTTTATTTCTTTGATCTGAGAGGAATGGAATTGTTGCAGGTCTTTCGCATCTTGTTTTGCCTTGATCAGCTTGTCCATTTGTTTGGAATGGAACTGGAAGTTTAAATTACTTGAAATGACTGTACAGGGAGGGTATTATCAACATGTACACCTTCTGATCCTGGACGATTCTCTGCTTGAGCATCTCTTTGTCCATTCGTTCTCGATCATTTCGGTCCTGTTCTAATTTTGTCATTTGCTCCAACATGTGTTTTTGGATATCTCTTGTCGCTGCCTTAAATCTTTCTTCTTTTTCTCGTTCTTGAGCCTACATGTATCAATCTATTATGCCCCATGTTCACAAGATCTCTAGCTCACTTCTCGTTTCGCTTCTTGCTCTTTTATTGCTTTGGCTATACGCTGGTCTTCATCACTCGATGCCTGTTGCATCTGCCCAAGCAGTAAGTCACTCATTCGCTGCTGGTGTTCCCTGAATTTTCTTGAGAGCTCTTCTTCCTTCTCTTTCCGCAGCTTATCCATGTGCTACAATTATTCTGAGGTCATGATGGTTACACACACAAACTGCTGGTGATAACTTGCCCTCTTGGCTTTAGTGAAGATCTTGAGACGTTCCCCTTCAACCTCTTCCTGCCGTACATCTTCCTCCTCCTTCTTTAATTTCTCCTGCAGTACAGCATCCAGTTCCTGCCTTTGTCTGGCCTTTTCTTTCCAACACTCCTTAGCCAATTCCAACTTTTTCATCTGAAACTCTTCTCCTTCCTTGTCCAATTTCCGTTGCTCTTCCAAGTGTTCTAACCTTTCTTGCAACTTCTTTTGCTCTTTTTCGGCAGCTCTGCAAAATAACGATCAATGTCGAGAAGAGAGAAAGAGAGACTCACTGTTTGGTATGGAACTGAGATAGGCTCATTCTCCGTTCGAGTCGTTCTTTTGCCACTTTCAAATCGGCAATAGTAGCTTTCTCTCTCTCCTACAATCAGAAATTCACTGATGTTATTTAAAATATCTCTTTAATAGCAACCTCTTCTTGATGTTGGATTATCTTTGCATCTATTTTCTTTTTTAAGTCTTGATGCTGTGCCTTGTATTCTAGTTGCGCTTCCCTTTCTCTCAGCATTTCTGACACCATCAAAGCACTCTGTAATGAAACATTTTAATGAGCTTATTGTTAACTTTAAAATAACTTACGTGGAGCTGTCTGACACGGTCTGTCTCATAATAGAGAACAGTTTTAGCTCGGTCTATAGCTCTTCTGCGTTCCTCTGCCTGAAATGCAGCTTCTCTCTGGTCTCTCTCTAATGCTTCTTTCTATAAAGAATTAAAATTACCTTCAAATTTTCATAGAGCCGACTTGCTTACCTCTTCCTGTTCAAGACGCAATTGGCGTGCATGTAATCGCTTCTGTCTCTGCCCTGCAATAGTGTTCTCCCAATGTTTGACTCTGTCCTTGGACATTTCATGAAGAGCCTCTCTTCTCTTCTGTATTTGAGCTTCCTTGTAAGAAGCATACTCTCTGTCGGATATCGACTTGCCAGTCATCCTCTGCCACTCACTGGCACCAAGTACCACCACCTATAGGACACAGAAACTATTAGCCAAGAGTTTGCACTTTTAAAGAAATTGCTAACTTGAGATGGTTTAGTTGCTTCATCGGTAGAAGCCGCTTGTAGGCCGTGTGGATCCACTCGATTTGAACGTAAGGGTGCCTTCCCCCGCCCGTAAGATGCAACTTTAGTTGCCATCATCACTGTTGTATGTGTATCTTCTTATTCAGTTTCTATGGTAACGACTTCTAATTCAACGAAAATCTAATAATTTCGAAAATTTATTTTCACGATGCAGTATTCATCTACGTCTAGCTTCAAAAAAAAGAAGAAAATCTACAAGCAAAGAAGTTCTCTATACGAGTAAGAACACTAAATGGCTTAACTGACCCCCTATATGAAGGAAATCATTCACCTGTAGCCACTTGACTGAGAGTAATCCCTATATCCATGGTTTCTACAATGCATGTACAGCCCAACTTATTCTCTTCACGATCTTCATTGTACTCAGAGACAGTTACCGTGCACAAAGGTAAGAGAGTATAGGGCTATCACCACTTATCAACATGATTTGGCCACGCTATCTCGGCAGGCATTTAGCTAATAACACGCTGTTGTCTCCTATGTATCTATGATCTAGGGGCCAAAACCTTATGAATATGACCTTTTTCCTTTGGACGAGGATCTGATTTATTTTTTTTGGTGGCAGTTTTCAGGTGAATGTTCTAAGTAAAGCTCCTCTATTATTGGGTGGTGCAAAGGACTGGTTGGTATTCACTGGGCTTGAGTGTGCTCAATTGGTGGGCTTTTTCCTTCTATATTATGCATTCCAAGTAAGATAATAACACTATAGTATGGGGAAATGATGCGAGTGTGTATGCATATATAGGTCTGGATCAAGTTAAGGAGACTAAGTGCTGCTGTTGCAAATTTCCTTTTTTTCACCTTCTTCTTGATCTATCCCTCTACGACGTTTTATCTGGTATGGCAAACTGTTAACTCGCTGCATCTTTCCTCCATACCTAGACTGATAGCATTCGTTGAACAGGTACATTCAACTGTGTGCGAGACGCAATATGTGATAAGTGTGAATTATTTGCAGATCAGGTTATGTATGAAAGGTTATTCTTTTATACGCGAGAATGCGTACAAAGTACTCTATCCGTGGAGCAAAGACGACAAGTTTGGACCAGCAGAGTGGTATGCTGGGCAGATGTCTCCTCGAGTTGCCTCTTTCTCGCAGTACCTTTACTTCCTCTTTGCACCTACTTTCCTTTACAGAGACCATTACCCGAGGTATGCCTCTATCATGTTAGAGTATTTGTCAAGTGTTGTGCAAACTACAGGAATAAAGGTCCCATCAACTGGAAGAATGTGCTGCTGTATGCCATTCAGGTGAGTTTGTTATGATTGTGATGGTATTTTCATTCACCGTATTCGACATTAAGTTCGTGTGGGTATTGTTTGCCTCCCAAGTAATATTCATGGAAGTGCTTTTTCCAAAGTCGATGAAGTAAGCCCCCACCTATGACCATATACTTTGATAATGATAGTGTATATGTATAGACTCGATGATCTTGTTGACTCGTACCTGGTCTGCTTGCTGGTCTCTCCTCTCATGTATTTCCTCTGTTCCATTATTGTTTTCCATGCTTGGTTCAACTTCACAGCAGAGCTGACGAGATTTGCTGACAGAGAGTTTTATCTGGTGTGTTTAATAGCTGAAAGCATGATTATCTATTGAAACTTTCTTTTTTAAAGAACTGGTGGTCTGCTGTGGATTACTCAGAGTTTTATAGAACATGGAATGTACAAGTGTATGACTATCTCGTCACTTATATTTATCAAGACCTTCGCTCGGTAAGATTTAAACTAACTATTTCCAGTCGATCATTTAATTTTCTGCAGCTGGTAGGCTATCGTACTTTGGCAGGCCTTCCAGCCATCGTGATCTCGGCACTACTGCATGACTTTCTCACTGGAATAGGGATGGGTTTCTTCTTGCCCGTGTTCGTTATTTTATTTGCTTTTATTGGAGGTGAGTAGTAAAGTTATTTTTTTGTTGGCTGGTTTTCAAATGTAAGTTGTTGACTGATTTCAAATGAATGCTCACAGGTATTGTCTATCTGTTGGGAATCAGGTTTACCAAGCTTGTGACGTTTATATTTACATGTGTGGGATACACCATTTTTCAAAGCTGCTATTTGACAGAAATAGCTGCTCGTGTGTATTGCTACCAGGATGACATGGGCTATATCACTTGGAAAACTTGGGAATGTTTTTACAGTGATAATTCTTAATATTAATTTTTGTAGTGGTGAATAATTTTGTACATGACGTCACTGCAATCTATCGCGATCGCGCGCAATGGAGGACAAAGCAAAGGAGCGTAGTGCTCCTTTTAAAGTGGACGTTCACTGCCATATCCTGCCCAAAAGATGGCCAGATTTGAAGGAGGTAGGCTGATAATTGTAAGCTAAATGGCTGGCAGCTTGTTTTTCAAATACATAGCGTTATGGTTATGGAGGATGGATTCAGTTAGTGCACCATTGTCAAGGGAAGGCAAAGATGATGAAAGATGGCCAGTTATTTCGTGTCATTGACAGCAATTGCTGGGATCCTGAAGTTAGAATAAAGAACATGGATGAGACAGGTGTGAAGCTCTGTACCATGAATACCTACTTCTCTAGCTATTGGATTTTTGTATTCAGGTGTGACTGTCCAAGTGCTGTCTACTGTACCAGTAATGTTCAGCTACTGGGTTAGTATCTCTTTCTTTCTCCTTCTTTTGACGCAATTAATGCTCTTTTCAGGCCAAACCTGAAGACACACTGGACCTGTGCCGTCTTTTGAATGACGACTTAGCAGCTTCTGTGCGAGAAAATCCTAAGCGCTTTGTGGCTCTTGGGACGCTACCTATGCAAGCGCCAGACCTGGCAGTCAGGGAACTTGAGCGCTGTGTCAAAGAGTTGGGTTTTCCAGGTGTTCAGATCGGTTCACACATCAAAGACTGGAATCTTGATGCTCCAGAATTGCTGACTTTCTTTGCTGTAGGTTCACGATTCAATCTTGCATTGGTTGTAATATAGGCATGTGTGGTAACAGGCTGCAGAGGAACTTGGAGCTGCCATATTTGTCCACCCCTGGGACATGCAGCTGGATGGCAGAATGAAGAAATACTGGTTACCCTGGCTAGTAGGTATGCCGGCAGAGACAGCCACTGCCATGTGCTCTCTACTGATGGGTGGAGTCCTTGAACGGTTTCCTCGTCTTAAGGTGTGTTTTGCACATGGAGGAGGGGCTTTTCCTTACCTGATTGGACGAATAGAGCATGGTTACAATGTGAGGCCTGACCTCTGTGCTACAGAAAATCCCTTCAATCCACGGTATGCATCTCTAGCTTATTGGGGTGACATCATCTTGTGAATATGATTTTGTAGAAAGTATGTTGGTCAACTGTATACAGATTCGCTTGTTCATGACGAGCAAGCTCTCAAGTACTTGACTTCGACTATGGGGATTGATCGGGTGATTCTAGGTAGTGATTACCCCTTTCCTCTTGGAGAACATCATCCGGGCAAGCTTATAGAATCGATTACCGAATGGGACCAGCAAACTAAGGTATTTCTATTCGTGATGATTAGTACAGTAGCTGTTTGAATCATTTGTTGGACTTCTTGTGAAAGGACAAAGTGCTAGGAGGGAATGCCATGGAATTTCTTGGTCTTGATTCTGAACAGTTTTCCGTAGACAATCAGCCTCCCTTGAAGCAACCCAAACTCACTCCCATCCTTACAAACAAAATCTCACAGTGATTCTTTTATATTTGCAAATATTTCAAACAAAATGTTTTTAATGGTTTCCATTCCCGTCTTGTTCAAAGCTGAGCAACCCACTATACAGTGAAAGTCTAGTGGACTTTGCGCCTTTATCTGCTGGAGTAGTGTTTCAAAGTGTTGGAGTGTTTGTGGTGTGTCCATTTTGTTGACAACCAAGACAGCTTTACGTTGGTATGCTAGCCCAGGAGAGTACATTTCTAACTCGTCCACTAACAGCTCTGTGGTCTCGTACGGAGTTCTTGGAACATGGCGCCCAGACAATTGGAAGCCATTGATGTCTACCACATATAATAAGACTCTAGTTCTCTCAATGTGCTGGAGAAATTTGTGACCCATGCCCACATTTTGATGTGCTCCTTCCACAAGACCTGGCAGGTCAGCTATGGTCAGCAACTCTCCCTGACCTTGAGAGATGGTCCCAAGATAAGGTCTCAAGGTGGTAACTAAAATATATATATATATATATAAAAGAACATTTTAAAGAGTGAACAGAAAGCATTCCAATGAATCATTACATGGATAATTGGCAACTTTGGGTCTGGCATTTGAGAGTGCTCCCAGCAATGTGGACTTTCCTGCATTTGGAAAGCTGCATTTGGGTCCCTCCAGTCAGTGTGGATGCACAAATAAAACTCACCCAACCAGTCCCACATCAGCTATACTCTTCAGTTTCAATACATACATTCTTCGCTGCCCTGAAAGACCACTGCAGTTAAGAGTCGTGTGACTTCCCCCATCACCACCTTTTACCAATATTCCTTTCTTTCCGGCAACATCCAGATCAAACACCTTTTATAGCTTCACATACATACATACAGTGTATGATTTAAAAATTCTGATTACCTCTTGCTTTTCATCCTGGTCGTACACGACTGTCCCAGGAGGAACTTTGATGACAACTCCACTACCCTTTTTCCCATGAATCATTACTCTCTTGCTGTTTATTCCTGTACCAGCCACAAATCTTTTAGTTTTCATTCTAGCTATGTCACTTAAAGCAGTTCCCTCCACTGCACATACTTCTACATCTCCCCCAGCTCCACCCATTCCACCAATTCTACTTGACCCTTGACCTCCACATCCTCCTCGTGCATAGATGCGCACCTTATCCACGAACCCGACCTAAACAGAGCAGCTTTGTGATGAGTGCGACGTGAGTAAAAGTCATACCTTCCTATTGGAGAAAAATCTCTTATACAGCATAGCTGTAAACAGCACAGCTGTAAACAGCACACGTATCTGACCTTGGAAAAGGGTCTACTGTGACAAAAAAATTTGGAACCAAAATTGACATTTCCTGTGACATTTTCCTATTCCAGACACTTGCGGTAGTTAGGTGTTAGGTGCGGCAATCTGTAACCCAACATGGCCAGTAAGAAGGCCGAAGATGCTCCTGTACATAAAGTGATTATGGTGGGCAGTGGAGGTGTGGGGAAGAGTGCCCTCACCCTTCAATTCATGTATGATGAGGTGAGCCTTATCTTAGTAAAATTTATTTTAGCTTGACTTTTTTTTTTCTTTTTTTTTTTAAGTTTGTGGCAGATTACGAACCAACCAAAGCTGACAGTTATAGAAAGACATTGGTTTTAGGTGGAAGTGAGTGTCAGATTGATATCTTGGACACAGCTGGGCAAGAAGACTATGCAGTTGTACGTGATAACTACTTTAGAGGAGGAGAGGGCTTCCTTTGTGTCTTCTCGTTGGTAGATCGAGAATCATTTGTTGGTGTGAGTGAAATTAGAGAGAGTGTGTTACGAGTCAAAGTGGATGAGCGAACACCACTCATTCTGGTGGGGAATAAAGCTGACCTTCAGGAAGGGAGGGAAGTGGCACAGGCTGAGGCAGAGAGTATGGCTAGTTCGTGGGGAGTCCCCTATGTGGAGACTAGTGCCAAGACTAAACAGAATGTAGACAGAGTCTATTATGACCTGTTAACCAAGATCCAACAGAGGAAAGACAGCATGGGTCGCCAGGATCCAAGCTCAACCAAGAAAAAGGGTGGCAAGAAAAAGAAAAAATGTACAATCTTGTAAAGCTGTAGATTGACTTCACTGTTTGTTTCTTTCTGTATGTTTTATTATGTGCTATGTGCTATTATGAATACTATACTGTTAATGGTAGTCTCGCGCGGTGCAGAGGGTCGGTACCGGTGTCACAGGAAAATCGATCCTGTGGTGTTTTTTTATCCGGGGGGGGGGGGGGGGGGATTAATTATGCTAGCATTATTCGTCCCCCAGATTACTCTTGCTAGCAAATTTGATCCCCCCCAGATTATGTTAGCTAGCAAAGCTGATCCTTCATGGCACATTTGATCCTATAGCTAGCTAAGCCACCACCAAAGAACACATGCATGCATTCAGTGTCAGTCAGTAATACTCTGCCTCATGCTCTACTGAATCAGTACAGTATAGCTTGCCAAGTTTAAATGGCAGCCAGGAGTCATGTGAAGAATTATAATGATAAATATTATGCAATCATAACCAGAATAGCCATACATGTAGTTATGTACTAGTTGTCAAATTGGTCTGTAGCATCTGATATGGATACGTCTTCTATCCTAGCTTTAACTCTAACCATTGCCTGTCAAAAATAGATAATTATCATATCCACAGTCCGTGGAAAAGGTGTGATAATAGTGATTCTTACCTCAGGAAGTAAAACATCATAACCATAACGGAATGAATCAAATTGTTCTCCTACACTTTTCGCTATAGCCAAAAGAACAGTGTTCACCAGAGTAATAACCTGCAAAATTATATACTTACATTTAGTTAGGAGCTGCCCCAATAATAGGATGTAAGTAGAGATGCTTACCACTAGTTATACTTTCAACAATATTCATATTGCCTTAAATAATACTGTATAATAGAGCATTCATAGCACATAGTTTCTACATTTTAAGTACAGTACATATTTTATATAATGCACACCTAAGTATCAAGGATCAGTAAAGTGGTCTCTAATACACATCACATATCAACATACATCAGAAAGTAGGTTAAGCATTTCTGAAAACCCATTTTCTTCAGCATTTTCTTCAGGAAGAACATGGATAAGCACATCTTGGTAACCACTAATACTTTGATTTGCACCATTTTAGTGGTATCAAAAAAAAGTGGTAAAGACAACTTCATAGGTTATTTCCATATCTTTGACCGACAGCTAGCCTAGCTGGACAGCTACTAAACTGCATGCAGCTGCAAGATACAGCTGCCATTGCATTGCATGCTGTGGCCAGTCCAAATTCCATGCACGATTCTTGAGCATGCGCAATATCTATGATAAAACCGCCCGGATGCAATTTGCTACACTAGGACCGTATTCGCTAGTAATTTTAATCCCCCGGATCGATCGGATATGCTGTGACACCGGCCCCACCCATCAGGGCCACACCCACGTAAGGAATGCCGCAATTATTATATCGAGCAGCTAGCTAGCTATATAAAACTGGCTGGTGTGTGATGCGGGAGGGGCTAGAGTAATGGAAGACAAAGCCAACGCTGTGTTCGCGTTGAAGGTGAGTTAAAGTGTATTGTGGGAGCGTGCAGTGCATGATCGGTCATTCGTTGCAGATTTTTTTTTTTCTTGATGGTACATGGTGCAGGTGCACCAGCACTACACTTTAGCATTGGTGTAAGAACGGGGGGGGGGGAGGGGGGCAGCACCACAAATATTGAATAATAGTTGTGCTGTTTTACTTCATAATTCTCAAGTTAATGAAGTAAAATTTAGTGGTGGCCCAGGCCCCCTATTCCTATGCCAGTGCAGCTAGCAAACAAAAAAATCTAGCTGATCTACAGATCTTGGTTTTTGCTAGTAGACTAGTAATACAGTTTAGGATCAAGGATCACTATGTCTCAATTTGGCCAGTGTAGTGTACCTTTGTAGAATTTTTGGCTTGAGTTTTGCAACAAGTCCATACTATCTAGTATGCTGATTTCAGGGCCAAACTATTGTGGAGGTTTGATGCCTCACTAAGATGAAATTAGTGCCTATGTAAGTCAAAATCAACTCTTCAATGGATAATTCCTTCATTGCAATAGTAATAGTCATGTGCCATTTCTGATATTCATACCATACAAATACAGTGATTCATGAATATTGTGTTACGGTCTCCAAGTTGTGTGAACTGAACTTTACTGTGTTAGGATGACTTTTTGAGTGAAGAACCTTCTCCGTTAGAAAATAGCGATGATGAGTACTTTGATGCAGAGGATGAGGTAGCAGTTCCTACATCAAGGGATGAAGAGCCTGTGATTTCTCCAGCCATTAGCATTATCACAATGGAAGGAGATCCTCCTGAGATTGAGGAGGACAAAGATTTTCGAGACAATGCTGACTTGCAAGGTAACTAGCTGACTATGATGGAAGCAATTTTGTTCATCATTAGTGAGAGTTTCAACAAATACTCTCTGTCTTAATAGATTTGGAATTCAATTGCTGCAGGTTCTATGACATCAAATAAAAGCTTAATTCTACAAATTTTGTCTCAAATAAGGATTGGCATGGACCTAACCCGCTTCACTCTACCTGTTTTTATTTTTGAAAGGAGATCTTTATTGGAAATGTACTCTGAGTTCTTTTCTCACCCTGACATCATAATTCGGTATGTTACTTTTCTCATCCTTGTCTAATATTATGATGAGCATGAACTAATCACTTGTAAAGCTGAAAGGAGTCAGCTGATATTATTTCCATGATTGCTGATCAAGTGGGCATACTTATTTTGTTAATCTACATGCTCTTAACATGACATAACTTGCTTGTTGAGGACCCACACCAACTTGCATGTTATCATAACAGTGCTGAAACCCATTATCAACAGCTGCTGATAGAGTTTATTTAAACGGTCCTCAGTTGCTTCAGGTTCTGCTTTCTTGGTACATACACCACTTCATTGCAATGGCTAAAAAACATTTATCAGTTGATAATCACAGTGGCAACATAGTTTTCCGTCTTTCCCTTTTGGATTTCCTTGTTTGTTTGTGTGGACCTACCATCAACAAAAACTTTTATGGGCTAAAGAATGAATATTTCAAAGAGAGTATTATATTGATTTAGGTCATCAGAATTTGAAGATCCACAGGAGAGGATCATGAATGTAGCAAAGTGGCTGATTTCTTCCATAAGTGCTTCTGGGAAGGTGTGTTGTTATCGTTGTTGTTGTTGTTGTCACAAATAGTTGTTTTTCAATGGTGCAGGTTGGTATACCAAAGAAGCCGTACAATCCGATCTTAGGGGAAGTGTTTCGCTGCTACTGGGATGTACCAGATGGGAAAAGAACTCCTCCCAATCTTCACGAAAAGGTGAGGACTTGTAGTTAGGTCACTGTCACAATTAACTTTGATGATTCCTACAGAATCTTTTGGAGTCTGGACCATTTCCTTGTGCTGGATATGATTCAGTTGCATTTATCGCAGAACAAGTATCTCACCATCCTCCTGGTAAGCATCCGGGAAACTTATATGTGGTAGGAAATAAAGTGGATGTTCATCTTGCAGTGTCAGCTTTGTATTTGGAGTGCCCATCCAAGAGAGTCTATGTTCATGCAACTATTGAAACTAAAACAAGATTTACAGGATTATCTGTCAAGGTCCATAACAGTGGAACTTGTAAGTTAACACAGTTATAATTTCAATCTTATTGACAATCCTCTATGTTTTATAGTTCAAATTCAGTACTTGAAAAGAGATGAAGTGTACGTAGGAACATTTCCTAATGGCTATTTGAGGTGAGAATATCCGTTTATTGGCATTTGTGCAAGCTTTTTCTTATGCAGATCGCTATTCACAACTCCATGGTTCGAATTTGGAGGGAATTCGGTAATAACTTGCAAGAAAACCGGTTACACTGCTAATATTGAATTTCATACAAAAGTAAGTAATCCTTATCATTTTCCACTCTGAGTCTTGTATGCTATTTTAACTATAGCCATTCAGAGGTGGGCAGAAGCATCGAATTACTGGAGATATTTCGTAAGTTGTTTGCGGTGTCCTAGCTACCTTTGATGTTATACTGACATTGAAGTCATATTATTTACCTCAATCATTCTTATCAGACATGCCTCTACAAAGAAGCCATGTATGAGATTTGAAGGATTCTGGAATAAAAGTATACACAAGAAGCTATCTAAGGACGTGAGTAATATTATGCATGTAACGACTAGCATTGAAATTCTGACCGTTTCAGGAGTCTGAAGTTATCATGGACATGAAATCGATGCCTACCATTCGTAAGAAAGTGCAGAAATTTTCTCTTCAGCAAGACTTTGAGTCCAGGGTAGTATGGAGGCATGTGACTGAGGCTATTCAAAGAGAGGATTCTGAAGCTGCAGCTATTGCTAAACATGAAGTGTGTTGCTTGTGTCTTTCATATGTAGCTAATATAAAACAATGTGTAGGTTGAAGAGAGGCAAAGAGAAAAGGCTAGAGAGATGAAAAGAAATGGCAAAGAATGGCAACCTAAGGTAGCTGCCCGTTACAATGTCATTCAAGATACTGCTTATTTTTGTTACTTATAATTATAGTACTTCTGTCGAGACACAGAAAGTGAACTTCCTTTTTGGCTGTACAATTCTCACTTGGAGCAGAGAATGAAGGACATGAAACTAACCACCATCTAACACTATTTATTTATTTATTCCATCAGTGTTCACCATGTACACCAATAATTTATAATGTGCGCATGCGCGATAATGACGTTCCGTTAATGTGACGTCATTCACTCGGACTGTCGACCCGTACCTACTGAAATTTGACGTCATTTACTCGGGTTGTCGACCCGTACCTACTACTACTACGACCATGGCAAGAAAGGTTGAAAATGCTCCTGTGCACAAGGTGGTCATGGTGGGCAGTGGAGGTGTGGGAAAAAGTACCCTCACCCTTCAGTTTATGTATGCAGAGGTGAGTCACAGTTGGAGTGGGCCAGACTTTGTACTTTTAATAGCTTCCACACATGCACCTATTGTGATCTAGTTTGAGAAGGAGTATGAGCCAAACAAGGCTGCCAGTTATTGTAAGACAGTGATTTTGAGTGGAAGTGAGTGTCAGATTGATATCTTGGACACAGCTGGGCAGGAAGACTATGCAGTTGTGGAGGATCCCAAGTTTAGAAAAGGAGAGGGTTTCCTTTGTGTCTTCTCGTTGGTAGATCGAGAATCATTTGCTAGTGTGGCTGAGAAGAGAGAGCGCATATTGCGAGTCAAAGGAGATGAGCAAACACCGCTCATTCTGGTGGGGAATAAAGCCGACCTTCAGGAAGGGAGGGAAGTGACACTGGCTGAGGCAGAGTGCATGGCTAGCTCGTGGGGAGTCCTCTATGTGGAGACTAGTGCCAAGACTAAACAGAATGTGGACAGAGTGTATTATGACCTGTTAACCATGATCCAACAGAGGAAACACAGCACAAGTCACCAGGATCAAAACCACTCGACCAAGAGAAAGAGTGGCAAGAAAAAGAAAAAATGTACAATCTTGTAAATATCAATTATTACAGCACAAACTCTGAATGCACATCCCATTAATGAGTGGCTTAATTTAGTGTATATTTTAATTTGCATGGTATGTAATAGTATTAATTTTGTTATACTTGAAACACATCAATAGAGTAAGGACAAACAGCATTAGTCTGAAATAAATCCATTCTACATAATATACTGTACAACAGTGAAGATAATGGTCTCAGTCACTGCATGGCTAACATTCTGTCATTCTAGTGGGCGGCCGGGGACAAAATTCAGTTAGGCGACAGGGCAAGCGGTCAGAGTCTTGCTTGTAGTGGCGAATCAGTTGATCAATGGAGGGAAATCCTGGTCCATCATCAATACGATACATTGTCATGCCATTGGGATGCTCCATCTGTACAATCATTGATTATTAGGAGGGATGGTCTAAGAAGAGAGCTCTTACCGGGAGGATTTGAAAGTTCTTAGAGACAGACTTGGTATACATGGTAAGCACAAAGGAATTGGGTACAGTAGTGCTATCACGAACTAAATACGCCCTACAATTATATGCAACAGTAACATTCATCAGCAATGACTGTACTCTGCACTCACCCATCAAATCCACCCACCCCCTCTAGCCGATGCAGTGCTTCATCTCGGGGAATGGAACCATGGTACCAAGCAAATGCAAAGAGAGCCTCCTTGTCAGGACTGGTCCCAGGAGGGGCCACAGGTGCAGCAACTGGCTGAACCTGGGGAGGAGGGGGAGCTGGCTGTTGAGGACTAGGGAATCTCTCCACGACTGCTTCCCTTGGACTGGGAGGAGCAGCTTGGACTGGAGCCGGGTAAGGGTTGTAGGCAGCAGTGGGAGGAGTCTCGTCCTGTGTTACTCCGTCTGGCTTTGAGCGGGCAGAAGGCCGAGGAGCCACCTGAGGAGGCACTTTAGGTTTTGGGGCAGGCTCGGGGGGAAAGACCTTATGTCCTATCGGTGCTACTTTGTGTGCAGGAGAAGTATGTACTGGAGCTGCTGCTTGCGGTAACTGGACCTCGTGGACAGGCTGAGGTGGAGCCTCTGGACTTCTTTGTTGACTAGCTGGACTTGGTTCAGGGGTTTGTTCTGAGTGAGTGCTCATTTCCATGGACGCATCCAATTGCCCATCACCACTGGACTCACTCCCATCCACACCTTCACGTCGAGCAGTGCCCGGGGAATGATAGAATTGACGCTTTGTTTCCTCTTCCTCTTTTTGAACCTTGTACTGTTCCCGCAACTTTTCCAAGTGCTTTTCCAGACGCAGACCAACAAGTTTACTAGCACGATTCTGTACAAGTCGGCACCATTTGCCAGTCGACAATGAATGCAGCAGTAAGCACAAAAATTGATAGAATGAACTCACCTCAACAGTTCGTTTTTCTCCTTCAGGTGCATTCAAGTCCTCTAGTTTGAACTGAGTGAGCTTGGCTTTGTGGAAATTGTCTCTCAGTTGAAGGCCATATTTGGCCAGACGAATTCCTGCTGTCCAAGAGAGAGCAGTGGGCTCATCATCGCAGCACAAGACTTTGATGTCCTTTATGCTTGGCACAATGGCCTTGGGGTTAGGCTGGAAGGGAGGGAAGGGCTTGCTCACACATGTAATGTCATCCAATAAGACATAACTCACTCGCAATGCGAAACAATATGGAGTGGGAGACTTCAACATCTTTTTAAAGTTGATTCCATGGTACAGTTCATACTCGTCAAACTGCACCAGTTGTATCAAATGTTTTGCAGTCTATACAAAACAAAATTATTAATAGGATCCATGTGAGGTGGGCATGTAATGTTTGCTGTTCCTTCACTATTAAGGTTAGTTCCCATACAAGACATTTGTTCCTTACCTTCTGTTTTCCTTTTGTAGAGTAGTAGAGTCCGGAAGCACGCAGAATGCAGTACACTTTTTTCCAACTCTTTTTGTAGCCGTCCTTCAAATGAAGAAAACCTTCCAGTTCAGGAACACGCGATGTCGAGGAAAAGTATTCCTGCAATAAAATCTTTCGTGCTTTCTCTGTGCGTTCAAGAGTACCCATTTTCTGACTAGCTGCCTGAGATGAACGCAAGTGATCTGGAAAATATTTCTGAAAGAAAGAGAATAACTTGACTGAAGTCCTGTAAAAGGAACTATCTTCCTTCAGCATAAGTTTCCTTTGACACAGGCAAACTGTCTTTAGGAATCTTAGTGCTTCAGAGAGTCAACAGAATCATCCCAACATAAGCTAAACCAGATTCTAAGTACAGATATTTAAAATGCTTCCTTACAATTGGGTCTTCAAAGAGATCATACTTTCTCTCGTTCTGCTTGAACAAGAAGATGTTATTGTGTTCCCTGGGCCAACTGGAATACACTTCCACAATGTTTTCATGGTCCTCCAGTTCTCTCTCAAGGCTGACATCACCCAGCTGTTCCACCAGCACCCAGTTAGGACTCTCGTCAAAGTGGTTCTTAACCACCAGGAGGTGGCAGACCATGCCTGTAGTCATCCCGTCTTCCACCACCACTGTCTTGTTGGAGCGGTCAGGATTAAACACTTTGATAGCAACCCTCTTCTTGTGAGCAAGCTTCATTTTCTCTATTCCAATACGCAGTTTTTCCTCCTTCAGCTTTTGCTCCCTTTCCTCCTCAGTGAGGTTAGGGTCATTCCGAAGCTCCTCGGCCTTTTCGTCCAACCTCTGAGCCATAGCCTCTTTGCTGAGTTGTTCTGTGGCCCCCGAGAGATCTGGTACAGGTACTCGCACAACTGTTCCCTCCCCTTCTAAAAAAAGTAATGAACCAAACTAAGAGCCGGTGATACATTGTTTAGGTTGAGACTTGGGAAAAAATTGTCCTAGAGATGACAAAATTGTTTTACGTTCAATGAAGTATGGATTTCTAATCCCTAATAGCATGTGTCGGTAGGTATGTGGGTGGTGGTGCATTTTCATGCTTCAATGAATGTGAAGGTAATCTCACAGTGCACTCTACCTTCAGTTGCCCACTTTTTAGGGCGTTATATTAGCTAATTGCATTCTCTCTTCTCATTCCATTAGCTTCAATGTGTGAGTCAGTCAGTGAGTGCATGTGAATGTTATTACTGTATTGCACAGTATGTATGTATGTGTGCATATATTTCTGTATGTTATTACAATGAGTAAGTAATCTCAGAACAAATGACAAGTAGAAAGTGACATAACAAACATTCGTCAACTGACCAGATTGCCTGTCGTGTTCAGGAGTATGCTGGACTTCAGTCTTGGACCTTAGAATGATTTCAGGCTCCATCTCTTTCCTGGGGGGTTGGTGGTTTCTGTCCACCTGTGTGTTGGACCTGACAGGGACATGGCCAGGTGTGCTGCCTGGAGTGCTTGGTGGGGTGGGACTAGGCTCAGCAATGACAGCATTGGAGGGTCGCAGATGTTGAGGAGTGGAGTGAGCCGAGTTGGACCCACTCTGGCCAGGGCTGTGATTCTCCGGGGGAAAGGCTGGAGGTGGTGGAAGAAGTGTGGGCTCTGAGGCAGGGGGAGGGGCAGGGTGTGAAGCAGCCACTGCATTACCAGGATCAAATGAGGTCAAATCACTCAGCAGAGAATCCAGATCGAAATCAGGCTCTGCAGGTTTGGGTGGTTCAGGCATCTATAATGTGCAAAAATAACTCAAGTGTATTCATGAGAGTATAATATAATTAACATGCCTTGCCCAATTTTCTGACCAACTGACAGAAAATACTGGGCGTGACACAACTTGCTACGTCAGCATGCATGGACTCACTATATAGGACTTTCGCATTGGGAGTGTGGCAGGCAGAGGTGCAGACGTGTTGGTTGGCAAGGTAGAAACGTCAATGTGTGTTGGCTGCAGTAGACACAATGAATGCCACATAGTGAGTACATCCATAACAGTCAACAACAGACTTGGCTAGAGTACATGAGCTAAGTGATAGCTGTATGTTTTCACTGGACTTTATATAAATGTTTACAGACAGACTTAGCACCACGACACATTAATGGAAACCGCCCAACCTAAAGGTTTTCCTAAGGAATGTTTTATGTCAAGGACACAATACATCCTATTAAGGTAAGACCTTTAAGGTCCAAAATATTCAACTAGAAAAACTGACCACACTAAAACACTCCAAATCTTTGATAACAGAACTCAAATCTCCCAACATGTTGTTAAAGTCCTCATCAACGCCTCCTGCACTACCAGCCTTGTTCAAAATTGCCTTTCGATGATTGGCATCCAAAATCCCAATGTTTGTCAATTCATGGTCAGTCAGAGTTCTGAATACAAATCACATAAATCAATTCAGCTGACAAAGGCATACTGTATTCAGATGAGCTTATAACTGTTCATAAACACTTTCAAGTGTTTGTACCAGCTAACTACTATATTATCATCAGATATCATCAGAAAAAGGTTTTTTTCGCACAACTTACTGTAGGGAATCTGTGCTGGTGTACCCGCAGCCTTCCAATAAACCCCAGTAACTCTCCAACCCTAATTCAGACAGCCACATACGAACACTCGCCATCTTCAATCACCTAACTATAGCTAGCTAACTACTTTAGTAGAATATTTGCCACAGACTACAACTACTTTCTTTGTGCTCAGCTACCGTAGCTCAACAAGTTTCCACTGAGCGGCCTTACATCATATCTTTTTTATTTTTGCCCTTCCTATTTACTCGCACGCGCGGGTTTTTAAGTCCCGGCCCCCCGCGCCGCGCGATGGGGGGCCGGGGATTCATGATGGCGAGATCTGATGAAGGTCAGTTAAGGTACTTTTCCAATCCCTTCACAGAACTAAGTGGAGCAAAATTCTCGGTATATATATATCTACAATATTGTGGTTCATATTATAAAATTAATATATCTAGCTGGCTCCTAACTTTCAAGTGAAACTGAAGGAGGCCATATCATCTAACCTGCGTGTATTGAATACCAGAGAGAGAAACGGTGATCAGTCAATCTATACTGGAGATGCAGGCAATTGATTTTATTTCTTGTTGAACTTGCTATCATTGTGAGTACCACTTTTCAGGGATTGCCCTCCTGCATTTACTGGTGAGCCATCGCACACCTGCTGACTACACACACCATCTGCAGACAGCACTTGATATTTTGCAGCCATCCTTACAAAATCTTAGTAGTCACCGCTGCACCTTTCTCTGCGGAGGTGCGGGACCTTTGGTTGTTGCAGCATGCCTCCATCATTTGCTTGGTGAGTAGCTACTGAGTATGCTTGGGTATTGAAAGATGCTGTACATTATTAGGGGATCCAAAGCAATGTCAGGAATGTATCAGGAAGTTAAAGGAACTGTCTCCATCTCCTTCACTGAATTTGCCACATGAGCTGCTATATGGACATGCTGGCTACTTATATTCCCTCCTTTTTGTGGGCAGCACTATTCCAGGAAGTTTGGATGAAAGTTTGGTGGAGCAGCAAGTGTCTGTGATCTTGGATGCTGGGCAGAGAGGCAGTAAGCTGTATGGCTCTCCCTCTCCACTCATGTTCACTTGGCACGACAAGCACTACTTGGGAGCAGCACATGGCCTGGCTGGAATACTCACTCTCTTACTGCAGGTCCAGTAGTATAACTTCACCAACTCTTTAAAGCTACGTAACTTTGGTATGCTGTAGGTCCCAGTAGAACGGCTGAAGCCTCGCATAGCAAGCCTGGTCCAGCCAAGTGTTGACTATCTGTTGAGTGTGTGCCTGCCCTCTGGTAACCTGCCTTCCTCATTGGAGAGTGGGGAGCGTGATGTGTTAGTGCATTGGTGTCATGGTGCTCCAGGGATGGTCCACCTTTTGGCTCATGCCTACAAGGTATCGGAGAGCGTGTCAGATAGTGCTCTCAATGTAGAGTTGGCTTATTGACCCTAATAATGATGGCCAGCCTTGTCATGAGGAAACTGTGCATCATCTTGTTGACTTGTTAGGTGTTTGGGGAACAGCGTTACTTTGATGGAGCCATAAAGTGTGGAGAAGTGGTGTGGAAGAGAGGTCTGCTGAGAAAGGGTTATGGACTCTGTCATGGCGTTGCTGGCAATGCATACACATTCCTTCAACTCTACAAACTGACTGGCCAGGACTTGCACTTGTACAGAGCTGCAATGTTTGCCGAGTGGTGTCTTAGCAGCAAGGAGCGGCAATGTTCCAAACTTGACCATCCATACTCTCTCTTTGAAGGTATTGTAACTACATGTAGTTATAGTCCTAAAAGATTTAGCTTTTTTTTTTTTTTTTTTCCTCCACTTATTTAAGGTTTAGCTGGCACCACATACTTCTACTGTGATCTGTTGAACCCTGAACTGGCTGCTTTTCCAGGACTTGAACTTTCTCAGTACAAATAACTTGCAATTAAAATCAGTGTCATATCGTCACTATAATAGTTGATGCTGTAACTCATGGCAATAATTATACTAGTAGCTACTGTAGCTAGTTCCATATCATAAGTTCAGTCCATGTTGTGTATGCGACGAAGTTGACTGCTTTCGGTCCTATCCTCTGTACCGGTCATGGTTCCTGTCATAGTCATGGTACCACTTGGATATGCAGAATACTCTGAATCACTTCTGATATCCTTTTCTAATGTGTGATCCTTTAAAAAGGACACAATCATCTCTACGATCAAGTAGAACCAGTAAATATGCATGATCTGCAAAAGATAACCGTGTACAGAGGAACAAAAAACAAATCGTAAATATTTTTACCAGCAGCAAAAGAAGCAAGATGAGAGTAATCCACCAGGCAGGAGCATGGCTGTGGATCACAGGATACTCCAATATGACACTCTTGATCAGATAGAATGGGTAGATGATCATACGAGTTACGAAAAATAAAAATCCAAAAACAAGGAAGATATATTGTGAAGGTTGTTCTTGATTAACATACTTTAAGATCTTGGCCAGCTGCAGAGGGAAGGGAAGGATAGAGTGGGCATGCAGTGTACCAAAACCATACCTCAAGAGGAACATCAGAAATGTCATGAGCCAGGATAATAAGCGTTCCAATCTGCACAGCATTGGCTGCATAGGACATGGCCAACAGCACAGCAGTTGCAATATGATGAACTAACATTATCCTGTAGTCCTATACAATATTAACAGTTGAGGCATTCGTTATAATAGCCAAGGAACCTTACTTACAGATCTGCGGACATCTCCTTGGTGAGAGACCAAGAGAGAAATGTAGAAGGCAAGTTGAAAGGCCCAGAAGCACATGACGTTGTGTGAGGGGGTGTTTGCTGGAAAGTTCTCGTAGCATTTGAGGCGATCCCAGAAAAAATCCTCCTACAGTCACACACACATCAAATAATTAAAATTTATCTTCTTGTGCTTCCCTTACTTTGACTACGACACATACACCTGCTACAGAAGTGCAGAAATACACTAAGAATCTCCAGCTAGAAGAAATCACATCAATTTAATTATCACGCTAGTTTTGACAGTTTTACCAGCTCTCTTTAAACTTGGTTAGCCTTGAGGGCTTCATACATTGGCGAGCTCTCCAGAACCACTTATGGACCTGATATGGTGTCCAGCTTATCTGCTGTGCAAGCTGATGAAGCTATTAAGAAACAGAAGGATGGTAACCAAGCAGAGGTTTAATCTGTCACTATTTTATGTCAGTCATAACTAACAGCTTACCATTTCTTCTCCAGGTGACTTGCACTCATTGTATACCTGCTGAAGAACATCATTTCTTTCAGGAACACTGCATGTTCTGTCAGATAGGCGAAAGTGATAGCCTAGTGGTCCTCCTATACAACTACACAATTAAAATGAAGTGAGCAAACCATAGTGAGCAACCATGATGCTATTACTTCTCTAGTATTGATCTAACGAGTAGCAGGACAAGAGCAATCCAAGGAACAGCATGCATATATGAAATATCACCTATCTTCATTCGACACCACCTAATTCCAGGATCCAAGAAGAATGGTGCATACCAAGGGGCAGATTGAGGAGTAGAGCACTGGCTGCCCATCTTTAAACTTTCTAGTGAAAATGCACTGCAGCTGCAAGCATGCGCGCGCAGCTGAATCTGAATTGTCCCGCGTAAAATTGAACTTCGAACCGTAGGATCCATGGAGTTGCAACAAGAGTTAGCCAAAGTACAAGGTTGTGTGGAGTGTTTATTGAGATCGAATGAAGCAAATATTGATCTCCCTACTATACACACACTGAAGGACAAAATAGATTCATTTAATGGCGACAGAGGTAAGATTTAACTGTAGCCTACATAAATTCACACTATTAGAAGTATAAATGTTCGAAAAATCCAGAGCAAATGAACAAACTTTGTGAGGAATTGTGTGATAGAGAGACTGAAAGGGATACTTACTTAAAAAGTATGTGAACTTATCAACTGCATGTTGTTGTATGGATTATGTATAATAATAATAATATAGTGTTTAAGGAGTTGCAGAACAGTCACGGTGTAGCTGAAGAACTATCCACGTGCTGGCAAGGTCAGGTCCAGTTAGAACCAAGAGACTCAGCAGACCCTAGCCCTAGCCCTAGCCCTAGCACTAATACTTGAGCTTTGCTGTTGTAGAATCTGAACAGTTGGAGTATGGAGAAAGCAAACAGAAGGCACTCTTTGAGAAAGCATTTGGCCTCCGCTTCAAGCTCACAGAAGGTATGAGATGTTATACAGATTTTCTTTGCTACATCCACTCTTCCCAATTGGCAAATGTAGATCGAGCAATCAGTTTGGAATTCCGGCATCTGTATCCTGCATTTCCTGACAAGTCGTGTTCTGTCACACTGGACATCAATGATCAAGGTCATTGGGAAGGTATAATATATTGTAGTCATCTCAGCAGTTTCATTTTTATCATTAATTTCAGTGGTGCAGGTGGAGCCAGCCGTTTCTGGAGTGCAGGAGCTACTCCAAGAACTAAATAGCAGTGCTGACTTCAAAAAATTTTGCAAAAAAATTCGACAAAACTTCAAAGAAGTAACATCAGAATGAGACCAAACACAATTATTGTAATTATAATAATAATGAGATGAAGTGGGTGCATGTGCTTAGAGCACGACTTTAACTAGTTCCAAATCTGGTTGCCCTTAACTTCTTTCTCTCCTATTATGATTATGGTACATGACACACATGCCTATATAGACCTAGTAAAAAATTACCTGTGTGCTTAGTTCAGCTGCACTCTGTCCAAACCTCTGAAGCCTTTTCTTCTTTTTCTTGTCCTCTTCCATCTAGTCAAGGTTATAACTTATAAAATATTTCCCAACCTGTTCTCCCCTCAACATCTTGTAGACTCCCAAACTCTTATTGCTGTAACTCACTCACACTAGTAATTGCAGGAGAGACCGACGTGCCAAATCTCTCGGCACGCTTCTTCATTTTATCCATATCTTCCTCCTGCAATAATTGCGACATTGATAATTAATATACACTACCAAACCACAACTGTAACTCACAGAAGGTGGGGCTCTCTTGCCAAGACCTAGGTACCCATTCTCAAGGCTAGTCCCAAATCTACAATACCATGTACTTCGCTGTTAGTCTTGGGACATACATCAACCCACCTTTCTGCCCTAGCAATCTTCTTTGCCTCTTCACTTACATTACCTCCAAATCTTGATGCTCGTTGAGCTAAACGCTGAAGAAAAAGAATTATTTTATTTTGGAACTAACTTTCCATTACGCCCTCACCTCAGTCTGTCCAATACCTTCAGTGACAGACACCTTTGCCTTTTGAGATGACTTATCAGCATCTTGTTCCTTCTTCTCATCTTCAATCCTATATGATAAACTGAAATTTATATCCTAAGTGGTTCCATACACACTTTGTTGCTGTAGTAGCAAGAGAAGGCTCTTTTTCAGTAGTATTATCACTGGCAGGAGTCTCAGTCTCTTCAAGATTGGGAGTTTCCTGTTCCTCTTCCCCTTCTGCTTCCACATCCTCGTCTTCCACTTCCCCTACTTCTTCCTCCTCCTCCTCCTCTTCAAGTAGCTCTTCTTCCTCTTCTGCATGATCCTGTCCTGTTACAACATACCATTACTACACACACGATCACACCTTGTTCATGGAGATACTTCTCCACACGAGCCAAAAGCTCAGCTTTAGTCCCCTTGGTGGAAAGACCCAGTTCAGCAACTTTACGCTTCAGCTCAGGCACCTACAGAGTAGTGTTCCAACTCAAGACCAGGTGGGGATTAATTAGAAAATTGTACTATTGGCCTTTTGTACCTTCATCTTCTTCAATTCATTCATGTCAATAGTGACCTCGATAATTTCTTCTTCTCCAGACATAGTGATCTGTACTTGTGGAATGAACTTGTACGGCTTTCTAGCTGCTTGGCCAAACAACTCTAATTAGAGCACGCCTGTGGCACGTGTGGCACGTGTCTTATTCTGATGCCCACCCTTTGCCAGATCATAAAATTAAATCTCGATTTCTAATTTTTCTACTTTATACAGCCAACTATCTGAATGATGATTGTGCCAGTTAGTTTGTACTTGCTCCAGACATGATACACAAGAGAGTCGACTGAAACATGTCATCTAAATACATTAATGTAGCACACCGTTATAATAAATAGGAAGATGAGAAAGGTTGGGAACTGACCTGAGCCAGTATCTTTGACTGCAAGGAAAGGAGGAGTTGCTGGCAGTGTTGGTCCAGAGCAAGTCGCGTAAAATGAACATCTAAAATTAACCCAATCCAGTCCAGAACAGCATTATAGGAAAGGGGGGAGGGCTCTGTGCGTGTGGTCAAGAGAGCAGCCATGCACACATACTCGCTGAGAAACACTAGCAGTTCCTATAATTTTCATGCCAATTAAATGAAAGATAAAATGACAAGAGGGACTGCTGACCTTGACTATAGGAAAGGGAAGAGAAGCCAGTGGAGAGTGCATCAAAACGTCATTGAATGACTGAGAAAGAACTTTGTATCTGATGACATACCAGTCAAGAATTAGTAGCACATTCGAATATTTTCCAGACTCGACAAAAAAAGGACCCAATGTAAGGATACAAAAGATCTTGTCTTGATAGTTTGTGGCCAGTACTGCTGCATGTCAACACTGTTGGTAACCTGCACTAGGCCCATTAATACACACACCAACATACATACTGCGAATAATTAGCTCACCTAAACACCTTATGCACAGTATTGACAAGGCATTCTTCTGAAGGAGCTGGTCCGTGAGTTAAACTAGTGATTGCTAGGCTCCAGTCATTCCTAGCAACTGCTTCTTCGAGTATGTCGATTCTATAGTGAGAAAGTACTGGATAATTTGGTATTATAATAACATTGTCCAACCTGCTTGGGACCAGTCCAGCCATTAGGAGTCTGGACAGACACTCGTGACTCCAAAAAACCTTCTCCGATAATAGTCGCTTAATCACATCAAAATAACAAACATCAGAGGACAGAGGTCGACTATCAAATGCAGACCTGAATGCTTCCCTAGTTGGTGTCTATGAATTACATACATGCACTTAAATACAGCTACACACACACTACTCTTAATGGAAACAGGGTTGAATCAATACTTACTGCTTCTCTGTCTGTAAGCATGTCAAGGTACTGCTGTGATGCTGACTCGGTATTCTTTTCAAGCCACTTCATTATATCCTTCTATTAGCATAAAATTGGCTCATAGCATGTGATAGGATCTAAGAACCACTTGGGGAATTTCTGAAAATTTTACTTGAGCCGAATGCTTAGATTCATATTTGAGTGTTATTGGTGTCACAAAAAATTTGACCACTTTTTGATGATTCCCTAGTCTATGGTAAATTTTTACGCAATCGATTTAACAGCCAAAAGGCAGTCTAGACATCATGCCTAATGCTTAGATGCATTATTGGCATATAAAAATTTTTTGACCACTTTTGCTATAGCTAAAGTCGATCTAAGTGGTCCCTTTTCCTATAACAACCGGATTTCCAGCTTCCTCACCTTCTGAGAAGCAGAAGGCCAGGACTGATAGATCAATGACTTGACATTATGTGGCAAGACTTTTCCTAGTGCTGCAGAAAGCTGCGACAGACCTCCTTCCACCATCCACCCCCTCAATCCTTGTTCAATGCTGTATGCATACACACACCTTTCCACACACCACACCTAGCAACAAACAAAGGATACTTGGAGAAGTGAATCCTGTTAATACTGCACCTTTTCTACCGAGGTAATGCTAGTCTTCAGGTTTGACTGACACGTCCAGTAGCGATTGTCCCAAAGTTCCAGGAGGTTGGGAGTAGCCACGATAAAGTAGTCATATGATAGAGCTAGGAGGCAGGAGGTCCGAGAGGGGATGGAGGAAGAAAGAGTGCAGCCACGAATGACAGGATGAAGAAGAGGGTCAAGAGTCACCACCAACACTTCACCATTACTACCTAAACACATCAAAACGATGACAACGCCCTCAGGCCATGGAGGTTTAATATTAACTCACATAAGAGCAAACACTTGTCATCACACACACAACTCCCAACCACATCACACTCCTTCTGTATGCTGGAGGTCAAAGGGCTCTCTATTTGTCCATTAATGATCCGGGCAATGGCAATGGTGGCAGCTTTACGTTCTCGACCCACCACACACACTGTGCCATTGTCAATGACTTCAGCCTCCAGAAGAGACCACACTGCCTTCCTGCTATTCTGTGGGACAAACGAAACTGTCGTCCCTCCCACAAATCCTACTTGACCATCTTCATACATAATCAAAGGAACCCTGTTGTCACGGGAGACCAGGAGTTTGACGGGATTGAAGTTGTGCTGGATGTGATGGGAGGCAGTGGCAATAGTATTGTCCTCCTCAGCCCAACTGTACACTCTCTAAAGTTAACAAATGATCCCGAGGAGCAGGCAGAGGACTACAAATTATGTGGCTCACCTGTGTGGAAGCAATGGTCCAGTAGAGTGCTGTCTCAGGGTTGGTCACTGCAGCACACAGCAGTGCATCCGAACCAGGCAACTGCCAACTGTGCACCATCCTAAAGTCATGAACCTGCATCCGTCAGAGAGGTGAGGTGAGGCTGAACCAAAGCCTCAGGCTGCATTCTCACATTGTACACTTGAATATTTCCAGACTTGAAAGAGACCAGCAGCTCTCTAGACTTTCTTCCACACCTCACACCAATGCAGCACGCAGTTCCTCCACCACTACAGACTGTAAACTCGCTCCCTATTCCCATCATATCACAGTACAGCCACGTGGGATGTCTCGACAGGTGTGCACTATTTGGAGTTTTGAAGGTGATGGAGCTGGGTGAAGGAGATAGTGTTGGAGAGGTATCCAGTGCGTCTTGGGTAAATCTTGAAGGGAGAGGTGAGTCGATAAGGGAGGAAAAAAGTGTTTAATTCCTTTTTACTATGCTAGATGATGACAACAGTGTCCAGGAATTGCCCCTTGACCCACAAAAGAGGGAATTGCTAGAGGCTAGATTCCTGGGAAGGGTGAGGATAACATGACTGGTCTCTCTTCCTTCTTGTGACGGATGAGTTCTGTATCATGTAGAGTGTTGGGAGTTCTCCAGACTCTAACATGAGTGCCACCAGCAATCTAGACGAAGGAGAGGGTCTGAGCATGCCCAGTAGGTCCATCAACTCATCGGCTGCTAAGAAACGAATCTTGACAGTTGATAATGAGAGCAAGGATGGACCAAGTAAGGATACTATATGTGTGGGTGACCAAGGTGTGTAATCATGTATACATTACATTAGGTGGTCCCAAAGCACCGAGATTAGAGACCTGCAAAAAGATTAGCGATTTCTTTAGTCACCAGAGCAGTCCACCATATTCCAGGAGTAGCAAGGCAGTAGAGGTACAGACATTACTGACTACAGCTGCTCTCGTTAAACTGGAAGGGAAAGCTAGCAACTCGGACCGCATTGAAACTCTTGAACAGGTCAGGCTAGCCATGTGATTATCATGTGACGATACTAATTTTCAATATCTTAGCATATATCTGAACTTGAGAGAAATTTATTAGCAAGTCAGGAGAAATTGGGAGCATCAGAAAACAGGTTGAAAAAGTGTCTTGCAATCAACAAGAAACTCCTCCTGGATGAGGTAGGATTCTAATCAGCTGGGATGGTTCGAGGAGGCTAGTTTAGATGAGTGGGTGTGGCACATTTCCCCAGGCATTGGCTGAGGAGAAGAGATGTAGAGCAGACAATGTAGAGAAGCAGCTACGATTAGGACACTTCAATACACGACGGTGAGGGCTGTAGTTGTCCTACCCACAGCAGCTATTGTGATGTGTGTGTCCCTATAGACAGGGGGCTCAGTTTGTAGAGGCATGGGTAGATGGCCATGCCTTTGTGGACCTGGCAGCACGCCAGGAACAGGTGACTGCACAAAGGGAGGAGTTGGAAAAACAAAAGAAACAACTCAGCAAGCGCAAGGGAGTTCAAAGTTCACCACGTGAACAAATGGAGAAAGATGAGATTCTCAAAATGAGAGCAGCTATTCTGAAAAAAGTGAGTATCTTCTCATGCAGAGGGTCTGTCTTTGTGCAATGAAGCATTTGATACTGTTTTGTCACAGGAGGATAGCAACCTCAGTATGGAGCTGGAAAAGTTGGAACGAGAAAGAAACCTTCACATACGAGAACTGAAACGGATTTCTGCAGAAGACTCTTCCAGATTCAAGACACACCCAACGCTGAATGACCGCTATCTTTTACTGCACATGCTTGGTCGTGGAGGGTTCTCAGAAGTATACAAGGTAGAGTCTATTGTCATGTGATGTGCCACACCTCTTATTGGAACATGGGTCGCAGGGGTTTGATGTGCAAGAGCAGTGTTATGTGGCATGCAAGATCCACCAACTCAACTCGGAGTGGAAGGAAGACAAGAAAGCTAACTACATCAAGTGAGTTGGACAACCTCTCTCACACCTTACTATGTTGTCACCACTTCCCCCTTACCATGTCGTCACTTGTAGGCACGCTCTGAGAGAATACAACATTCATAAGAAACTAGTCCATACGGTTAGCAAGAGACTTGATGATGTATTCATTATCTTCTCCTCTTTTCGTCTTCCAGAACATTGTCAAACTGTTTGACGTTTTTGAGATAGACTCCAACTCGTAAGGAACCAACCAAACATTGACTCTGTGATCCTGCTGTCTCTTGTCCTTAAGGTTCTGTACTGTCCTGGAGTACATAGAAGGTCACGACCTTGACTTCCTCCTCAAGCAAAGCAAGACTCTTCCTGAGAAGGAGGTAAATAACCGCACCTTCCTGCACAGAATCAGGCATCCTCCTTCCCCTTCCAGGCTAGAGTTGTCGTCATTCAGTGCATGTCTGCCCTTCGATACCTAAATGAAATTAAACCTCCTGTCATTCACTTTGATCTTAAACCTGGTGAGTTGTACATCATCAACACAATAATTAATGTGTACCTTCGTGAGAACAGGTAATATATTGCTTGGGTCTGGAGTAAAGTGTTTCGAGGCCAAGATAACAGACTTTGGATTGAGTAAAGTGGTGGAACATGAAAGTCCAGATGGAATGGACCTCACTTCTCAGGGAGCAGGCACTTACTGGTGACCACACCCACTGGTCCTCTATATATATATATATGAATGTACGTCGTGTTGTGTAGGTACCTCCCTCCAGAGTGCTTCATCATTGGGAAAGAACCACCGAAAATATCCTCAAAGGTTTGTCAGACTGATCTCAATAATAGTTGCTTCTTAGAGCTCATGTGGTGTATGCCTACAAGGTTGATGTCTGGTCTTTGGGCATCATCTTCTTTCAGTGTCTATATGGGAAGAAGGTAAAACACGAGATGAAAGTAACTGTGTGTATGTTGTCATGACAAAATGGATCTGCAGCCGTATGGCCACAACCTGTCCCAGGCCACCATCTTGGAACAGAAGACCATTCTGAATGCCACAGGTGTCGAGTTTCCAAACAAACCACAAGTCACTCAAGAAGCAAAGGTCTGCCACATTCACTATCCAGTCAGTAACTAATGTGTCTGGGTTAATGAATCATCTAGAGGCAAAGTTGTGTCTCAAATGATCTCTATTATCATATTATATACTGCAGAATTTCATCCGGCGTTGCCTTGCCTACAACAAGGAGCATCGACCAGATGTACTGACCCTGTGCAATGACCCTTATCTCCTTCCCAAGAGGTTTAGTGCTCCTGTCACCACAACTACCACTACCACTAATGGGACCTGACTTTCAGCAACCTTCATTGTGTCCTGAACTCACTTAAAACCACTTCATATCATATTATTAATCAATACACTGTTGCAAAGCATTAAAAGGAATACACCTTTGAGGTGCATCACTTGATGTATATCACATGAGATCTGAACTGCAAGTTTTCTCTGCTGAGGGCTTCACTCCCTGGCAGATTCTGAGTGTGAAAGGTTCTGGTCCTTCCTAGCTGGTTGAGAAGGGTTCAGGTCCTCCTCCTCGTTAGGTTTTGAGTACTTTGCTTGGATCCAAACTCGATACATCTTGAGTTGCTTTCCTCTGTTGATTTGCAGTCGTCTGTCCACATACAGCTGCTCTTGCTTCAGTCCAGCCCCTGACAGCAGCTCATCTACTTCATCTAAACACATCATGCTATCTTACCAGGAGTTGCCAGACAACGGCATGCACCAATCATTACCTTCTGTGAAGAAATATACACGAGTGCCATCACCTCGCACATAAAAGTTGTCAGCTAAGCACTGCCCTGGGAAGGGGACCAGTCACACCTGTTCACCAATTCAAACATGCTACAACATACCTTTCTTAAATCTCAACTGAGCCATGTCAAATTTTCCATAGTCCCTGAATAACATCTTACCACCTGGTCGCAGGAGTTTACACAGCCTCTCGATCACAAAGGGATACCTTCAGAGATACACATCTGATATCACAAAAAGCCTCTCATTCCTCACTCACTGATCTGGCTCAATGGCAGAAAGAACAAAAATGAGAACCACCAAGTCTAAAGTCCCATCTTCTATTGGAAGGGGGGAGACACTGGTGATGTCACACTGGAAAGCGAGACACCTCTGTGGATCGTACAAACTGTGCTCCTACATGACATTCACACAAGGAGACTCTGCATTCATATAAAGAGTTCCAGGACGGCTACACTAAGTCCATACCTGCACCAACTTGACTGCTGACTCAGCAAAATCACAGCAGTACACGAAAAGGTTGGGGTTTACATTAACTTGCAGTATTGGAAAGACAGTGTTCCCTGCACCACAGCCAACCTGCACTGACAATATGATGATACACACCACAACTATCACACACCGTTACTTGTTCACCTCAAGCATAGAGAACTTGTTTCCACTACCAGGAGGTGGTCCCTTCAACTCTGGAAACTCTGTGAAGAGCCAATGTCTGTCCTTAAAAAATCTGAACCAAGAGAGATCATGTCATCATCATCTTTCAGTACAGCATTATCAGGACAACCTGTTCTGATGTTGCTCATAGAAACCATTCCAATGCTCTGCTGCTTGCCGTTGGAATTCATCTGCAGTTATATTCCATTCCGATTCCAATCATCCCATTCCCAAAAACACATGTACATACCTCACCTTTCACATGTTCAGGGACAAACTCAGCAGAATTCTCCTTCACCTTGCTGAGAGCCACTGTCTCTTGTTCTTCCCCCCACGTCACATTGTCCCTGCACCAAGTGATGAGTGAGTGATGACTGTCTACCCATAACCTGCAGCTACTGAATGGTCTTCTCACTTACCAGGCATTGTGTTCAAACACACGGTCGGGATCACTCAGATACCTTCTTCCAAAAGCTGGACGACACTCCTCTGCCATGATGATGTCCACGTGGCTGGGGTGCGCATTATTTCGAAAGCTAAACAAAGTCCATTCTTCCCTAATGCTGAGCAGTAGGGCTCTGCTCAGTCTCAACTCTGGTCTTCTGAGGTCTTTGTGTTCTCCCCGTCTCATCAACTCTCACTATCACGTATTGCTTCCTCCCTCCTGCTCGTCCAGTGGTCTCCCTGCAGTGCTCAAACCCAAGAAGATGAGCAGTGCTCTGCCCTCCACCACTGAAATGGAGTCCATCCTCACTCCATTCAGAAAAGCTGTCCAGGAAAAGGTGAGTGTCAGATGGAGTAATTGGCTCACTTGTAACTAGAGGGGCTCTTCCTCCCTACATTCAGGGTGATGAGATACGACGAATGAAGGAAGAAGGACGTCCCAAGCTAGAGATTCAAGCAGCTGTGGCTGAACTTAAAGCACGGAAGAAAGCATTGGAGCAGAAAGAAGTAGAACTTTTGCCCAAGCAGGAAAAGTTTGATAGAAGTGGTTTGGAAGATCTTCTCAAACAGCGCTTCTTCTACACCCAATCGTTTGCTATATACGGAGGTAGGAGTGTGCAGATTATACTGTTACTTTGGTTACTACAGAGTATTTTTAGGTGTGGCTGGACTGTATGACTATGGGCCTGTTGGATGTGCCATGAAGTCCAACCTCATTTCCTTATGGCGTTCTCACTTCGTCCTGGAGGAAGGCATGTTTGAAGTTGACTGTTCTGTTCTGACCCCAGAGCATGCTCTCAAGTAGGTTGCTGTCTATGGAGTGAATGTCTTGAAGGGAATGTAATGAAATCCAAAGAGACTGATTAATTATGTGTGAAATTGATGTGTGCAGAGCTTCAGGACATGCCGAGAGGTTCTCGGATTTGATGGTGAAAGATCTCGTGACTGGAGACTGCTTCAGAGCTGACCATGTCCTCAAAGACCACTTGGAACAGTTGACCTCTGACCCTAAATGCACTCCAGAGAAGGCCAAAGAATATGCAGAGGTCATAACCAAGGTAACAGAGTGATCAGCCAAACAATATGAGAACTTACCCGTTATGTTGTTCCAGTTGGACAGTTACTCAAAGACTGAATTGGAGAGAATGTTTGAGAAATATGGAGTGAAAGCTCCTGTCTCTGGCAATCCACTCTCTCCTCCAGTGGAATTTAACCTCATGTTTCCCACATCTATTGGTCCTGGAAATGGTCTTCCTGGGTATGTATGTCATGGAAGGCAGTATTATGATTATGGGTGGTGTTTACTATCGTTTGCAGGTTTTTGCGACCAGAGACTGCGCAGGGAATATTTGTGAACTTTAAACGTCTTCTTGAATTCAATAATGGAAGACTCCCTTTTGCTGCTGCACAAATTGGACGAGCATTTCGTAATGAAATTTCCCCTCGGGCTGGGCTCTTAAGAGTTAGGGAATTTGAAATGGCGGAAGTAGAATATTTTGTCAACCCCGATAAGAAAGAGAGCTTTGATAAATTTTCTTCCTTAGCTTCCCTACCACTAACACTTTACTCTGCATGTCACCAGATGGAAGGCAGATCCCCTCAACAAATGTCCCTTGGTGATGCTGTCAGTTCTGTAAGTCTCCTGTTCCCATTGCCCCTCCTACTTCCCCTTCCACCACCCTTTCCATCACTTGTTCTTCTCCACTTTATCACACACACACACACACACACACAGGGTGTTATTGCCAACGAGACTTTGGGCTATTTCATTGGACGAATTCAACAGTTTTTGATCCGGGTGGGTGTGGCACCTGACAAGTTGAGGTTTCGTCAGCACATGAGTAATGAAATGGCTCACTATGCCAAGGACTGCTGGGATGCTGAGTGCAACACCTCTTATGTGAGTGAGTTTTTAATGTGCAGAGATGGGTGGAGTGCATTGGGATGCTGAGTACAATACCTCTTATGTGAGTGCAGGGGTGGGTGGAGTGCGTTACGTGTGTTGTTTTTGGTGCAGGGATGGGTGGAGTGTGTTGGATGTGCTGACAGATCCTGCTTTGACTTGAGTCAACATTCTAAAGCTGCTAAAGTGGAGTTGAGTGTAAAGGTGGATCTTCCAGAGCCAGTATCCTCTTTCCTTTACCATATCACACACACATTGAGTTACTCTTGCAGTTCCCTTGACTAGAGTCATGTGTTAGCACTCAGAGGAGGTTGTAGAGGCAGTACCGGATAAGGCACTCATAGGAAAGCAATTTCGCAAGGAGGCAAAGCCTTTGATGGAGCGGCTGAGCCAGCTGACCAGAGCAGAAGTGGATGACTTGGAGACACGCATGCAACAAGATGGGTAGGTCTTACTTTTTTTTTCAGTGGTGAATTATATTGTGATGGCAGGAGTACTGAGTTAGAGGTGGGAGGCAAAGTCTACACTCTCCAACCAAAAATGGTGACAGTGAAGCGTTACAATAAGATGGTACATGGTGAGTGAGTGAGTGAGTAGTGATGTGATATGAACTGATGGTGCTCTCTATTCGCTATGTATGGTGCAGCGGTGGATGTGGTTCCCTCGGTGATAGAGCCATCCTTTGGTATTGGTAGGATTCTCTATACGATACTCGAGCACTCCTTCAGAGTCAGGGAGAATGATGAAAAAAGGGTGTGGTTGGCCCTGCCTCCTTCCCTGGCACCTATCAGCTGCTCTGTACTGCCACTTAGTGGGAATGATCAGTTCACCCCCTTCATCACTAAGATAGGCAAGTATGAGTTGGTATATGCAAAAATTTGTTACCAATTCACTCAAAAGTGAGTCTAGGCATCATGTTGAATGATTCGAGTGTTAATGTCTATAGTTTTTTGTTTGTTTTTTTGTTGTTGTTTTTTTGGTGACCATTTAGGTTTTAATGTTGAATGCTTAGATTCACATTTGAGTGTTATCGCTCTCATAAAATTTTGGCCATTTTTCAGAGATTCCCAAGTTGAAAAGCAGCCAAAAAATTTTGGTGACCAATTTAGCTTTTAACACTCAAAGTGAGTGTAGCCTTCATCAGGGTGATGAATTTTATCATGTTAGCTGAGAGAAATAAGAAGAGTTCACATTTGTTATTGATCTTGTAAAAATTGATATGCCTTGTGCTTAATTTTCATTTCATGGATGGAGAGAGGTCTGATTCTGATGAACTGGCAAGTGGGTAATACAGGGAGGGGTCCGAAGGGTGTGAGACTTATTTACATCACTAAGGACAAAATAGAAGCAATAGTTGAACTCAAATATTGGTTTTTTCCATATGCAGTTGCCAGCTTGAAGAGGTGTGGCATTTCTCATCGTGTGGATGATAACAAAGGTGCTGCTATTGGCCGGAGATATGCCCGCACTGATGCAATTGGCATCCCTTTTGGTATCACTGTGGACTTTGATACTGTAGAGTCCTCTTCAGTCACTTTGAGAGAGAGAAATTCAACCAGACAAGTTCGCATCTCTGTGAGTCAAGTTGATGTAGCTACTTGTCATTCCAATGCAACTCTCATAAAGATTTATTTTGATTAGGTCGAGGAAGTGGCAGTCACAGTGTCCGACTTGGTAGCAGGTCACGTGACTTGGGCTGAGGTGGAGCAAAAGTTCCCCATTTTTACAGGACAAGAATCCATTTAAAATTTTCACCAAATAATATTAATTTTATTTTAGCAATTATTGAAAACTGTGTGGTGTGAGTGGAGTGGAGTGGTGTGCTGTGATGACATGACACACTATTCACTGCTGTGACGCTTTTTGGACTTCTTGAAGCCCTTGAAGCGACTAACATGTCCAGAACTGTCTTTGTGCTTATTACTCTGAGAAATTTCCCTGCGTGATCTCTCCTTGGTGGGCAGAGGAGCATTCTCTTGGAGATGTTCATGTGCTGAAGGTACCATGAGCATGGCAATGGTAGATATGCCGGCCAGACCACGGGCAAAGTCTTCTTCTGCATGTAGCTTCTCCACAATCCGACGCATAATGGAGTTTTCAGAAGGAGAGTTTTTGAAGTCATTCTATATACAATAAGTATAATAATATGGTCATATGAGTTCCCTTAAAGTAAGAGTGTGCATGTGGCTGTAGCAGAATGACAAAAATGCACACTGGAACCTGTACAGCCAGTCAGTACAAACAGTCGGTTTAAAGGTTTCTGCTATGAGAGTGCATGTCAATACAGAACCTAGAATTCCACACCTGAGATTGTGAAGGCTCTGAGGCTGGTCGTCTGGAATTCATCATTGAGTCGACTAAAGAGGCCATTTTGATGGAAGAGTTGATCTGTCCACCATTTGCTTGACTCTCATCTGAATAGTTCTTTCCATTGTGAGTGTGTTCCTCTACTCCATTGTGAAACTGACTCCCTCCATGGGCAGCAGTAACACTGGTACACGGAGGACTCGTAGGTGGTGTCACAAACTCGGGAGAACTCATATTAGGGAGAGGGGAACTTGTGTCAGAAAAAACAGGTTCTGATTGTGATACTGACGAGTTGGTTGGACAAGGACTTGAAACTAATGGGGCAGGACTTGGGTCTGCTGGAGGGGGCAGGGCAGGACTTGGGTCTGCTGGAGGGGGTGGGGCAAGACTTGGATCTGCTGGAGGGGGCGAGGCAGGACTTGGGTCTGCTGGAAGGGGCGAGGCAGGACTTGGATCTGCTGGAGAGGGCGAGGCAGGACTTGGGTCTGCTGGAGGGGGCGAGGCAGGACTTGGGTCTGCTGGAGGGGGCGAGGCAGGACTTGGAACTGCTGGAGTGGGTGTTGGATCTGGTGGAGTATGACTTGAGCCTTCATTGGCAGTGGGTGAGGGCACTGGGGAGGAGGATGTCAACATATCAGATTGGGGGAGGGGTTTAGAGCTGGTTGCATCGGGTATTGTGGTGATGGGTGTGGTTTGATTATCAGGTAGTTGTGGCGTGGATTTCGGCCGATGTTCTGGACTAGGGGAGGTCCTGGTAACTTCTACCTCTGCTCTTCCTGCCCCTGTTGAGAAAACATCACTTGATTCTGTGATCCCTTGTAGAGGGGAGGGTGATCCTGAGGCCCCTCGTGGGGGGAAGGATGATTGTCCCTCCTCTGGCACGCTGGGGAAAGAGAACTCTGTTCCATGGTCTAGAGAACTTTTTGATTTACGAGGGCTTGCAGAAGCTCGTGCCATAATGGAGTTTAGTTTTCCGATATCTTTCTTGCTGAGAGTGGATTTCCTACGCATGGAGGACTTTTTTCCAGTGGACTTGAGAGTAGTTCCCATTCGTATCTCTTTGAGGAGGTTGTCCATGATGCAACCATCATCTTCAGGAGGAGGAGGAGGTGTAGTTCCTTTAGCTTCTGCTGCTCTCCTCTTCTTTTCTTCTGCTGCTTTCTTTGCAGCCTCTCGCTTCAGTCGCTTCTCCTCCAAAACAGCACGTTGTTTGTTCTCCTGCAAGTCACATATCAGTCATATGTCATTCACATTCTCAGAGAAAGGTATGATGCACTCTACCTTTTGGGCATTTTCAATTTCTTTGAAGAAGTTGAATATGTCCATGAGGAGTTCTTCAAGTTTGAATTTTTTGCTTTCCTGACAGAAATATTCAGCTAGTTTGTTCATCTTCTCTGTCACTTTCCCCAGACTCTCTTTCATGTCATCAAGTGATTGCTTTGCTTCCTGTGCAAATAATAAAAGAGTCAATAAGAGATAGTCAACAAAAGAGAGAGAGAGAGAGAGAGAGAGAGAGAGAGAGAGAGAGAGAGAGAGAGAGAGAGAGAGATTTACTGCTAAGAATGTTTTGAGCTGGGCTTTGAGATCATCTGGACTCTTTTTGACTTTATTCTCCAAGTCCTTCACTTTCTTGCTGAGTTCAGCAATTTGTCCTGTCAAGAATTCATGGGAGAGCCTGTGGATAGAGATGGAACACACACACAGATGAAACCACTAGTTATACACCACTAATTGGTTGCTGGCTGGCTGGACTTCAATGTTTACTGACATTCCAATTACATGACTAATAACAGGAGAGAGCCAGTATGTACTTGTATGGTCACATCAAAGCAACAAATAACTTATAGGACATGCACAGCATGCAATAAACAACAGCTCCCCATACTAGCATACCTCCCCATACTAGCATACTAGCTTAGCTCCCCATACTAGCTTACCTCCCCATACTAGCTTACCTCCCCATACTAGCTTACCCCATACTAGCATACTAGCTTAGCTCCCCATACTAGCTTACCTCCCCATACTAGCTTACCTCCCCATACTAGCTTACCCCATACTAGCATACTAGCTTAGCTCCCCATACTAGCTTACCTCCCCATACTAGCTTACCTCCCCATACTAGCTTACCCCATACTAGCATACTAGCTTAGCTCCCCATACTAGCTTACCTCCCCATACTAGCTTACCTCCCCATACTAGCTTACCTCCCCATACTAGCTTACCCCATACTAGCATACTAGCTTACCTCCCCATACTAGCTTACCTCCCCATACTAGCTTACCTCCCCATACCCCATACTAGCTTAGCTCCCCATACTAGCTTACCTCCCCATACTAGCTTACCTCCCCATACCCCATACTAGCTTAGCTCCCCATACTAGCTTAGCTCCCCATACTAGTCTTAGCTCCCCATACTAGCTTAGCTTAGTTACTGCACAACAGTTGGTGAATGCATGCATGTCAGTCTTCATCATGTACGGTCACCTGAGCACCCTAACCTTTACTCATAATTGGCATATTTACCTTGTTGCAGGTTCCAGGTGAGGAAGTGACTCTCGAATCTTGAGTAGCTTGGGATTCTGGTCTTCACACACCTACAAAGAAAGCACATTGAACATGACTGCACTCTGTGTGCCAACAAGAGCCATCATTCATGCAGACACCACAGGGAGTAAAGTTAGTTGACTGCCAATGTTAGCTTCCAAGAATCTACTCACATCCTGAACTGAGTATATTATACATTCCTGAGGTCTGGAGTGCAGACACTGGTCTATTTACACTGTCAGGCACCTGACAACAATGAGTGTACCTCCCACTGTATCCTTGACAACAATGAGTGTACCTCCCACTGTATCCTGATCTCCATGCATTTCCTGTGGCTATCTAGGAAACCATGCTGCCCTGCCAACCTGAGCAATGTAGTGGAGGAGAGACATGCGTGGTTTGTTGGCCTTGGTGTCCTTCAGCTTGGAGAGGGACTTGATAGTGAAACCATATGCATCTCCTGCTCTGCCACCCTAAAACATACACACACACACACACAACCATTAACTCCATGCCAACTGCATAGCCAATGACTACTCGTCGTTTATATAGTGACTCTTTATGCATTTGAACACAGTTATTTGAATGCACAAGTGATCATGCTCTATATCATGCATTGGCGTATCCCATTAATGTACATACCCTACTGACGTACATACCCCATTGACGTATGCACCCCATTGACGTACATACCCCATTGATGTATGCACCCATACCCCATTAATGTACACACCCCACTGACGTACATACCCCATTGACATACATACCCCATTAATGATGTTGCCTGCAATCAGTGCCACATGAAACAATTCTGATATTTCATCACACCCCAACAGTTCATCAATAGCTGTCTCCATGGTGATAATGGATGGCTTGATCTCATCAATTTTCTCACGGAACTCTAACTTAAGCTGCAATGCCTCCACCCGCACTGCATACCTGAAAATGGAAGTATGATTTTTCATCTAGCGTCAATCTTTTATTCTGAGAAATTCCGTTGACCTTGATTGACTCAAATGCTGAGACTTACTTTTTAACAGCAATCAGTCTGATGAAGAAGTCTTCAGCTGTGCCCAGCATTTTACTGTCTCCCGAGTAGCTCTTCAGGGTTTCCACCACCCCCGAGTCAGGCAGCAATTTCTCTAGAGCCTTCAATTGGTCAATGCTGATACGAGAGGTGTCACCATCTCTTAGCATTGCCACTAGAGACCCATTATCCCTAGAACCACACAACAAGAATATTGAAGTGTCAAATTGTTTTGCTGTGTTCAATGACACGATTATCTCATAGAGACTCAATGAAGCAACTAAGAGAATGTGATGATGTACATTAACTACTCCACAACAATGCCACACACAGTCACATGATACCACTGGAATCATCATCATACATCTTAGTGATTCCTTTTAGTTGCTTAGGTACCTACGACACTGCATACTCACATTTTAAACTGCTTGAGGAAAATGTTGACATTCAAACTAGTCTTCTGGTCCAACAGGCACACCTGCACAGATGCAGCAGCAAACCTCAACTCATACAATATGATTCAATGTAAGCCAACATATCTGACCATGAAAAGAGCAGACAATCAAGTCTACAATACTCCCATTCCCACAAACATTGAACAAGTCGCAATCCCATACCAATTGAACAAGTCACAGCAAGTCACAATCCCACGCCAAAAAATGAGAATGGTCACACTCCCATGGAAACAAGATCCATTAACATTTGATAACTGTGTATTGTTGACTACTGACCACTGTGGGTTGTGTGTTTGACTACTATGGGTTGTGTGTATCATGGACTACTGTGGGTTGTGTGTATTGTTGATTACTGTGCTGACCACTGTGGGCTGTTTGGGTTTCTCCTCTTCTTTCTTCTTTTTCTTGACTTCATCTCTGGCAAAGAGTTCCTCGACCTGGAGAGGGTCGATGTCTACCTTAGTCTCCATCACTCCATGCAACGATTTGGACCACAGAGCTGAAGTATGGTTGGCTTGGTTACGAGATACCTTCACCCAATTTAGCTTTTTCATGGGTTTTGTCGGTTTGTGTCTTCGAGCAGCTTCAAATTTTGATACGACACTGCAGGTAGCCATGGCAGCCATGGCTGCCCCTGGAAAACCTGGTGGCATTGGAGGAGGAGGCACCCCCGGCATGCCTGGGGGTGGGGGTGGGGCACCTGGGACTCCAGGGGGTGGAGGAGGGGGAGGAGCCCCTGGCATTCCAGGTGGTGGTGGAGCTCCAGGCACCCCTGGAGGTGGTGGAGGGGGAGGGGCTCCGGGTACCCCTGGAGGTGGGGGAGGGGGAGGGGCTCCGGGTACTCCTGGAGGTGGTGGAGGGGGAGGGGCTCCGGGTACTCCTGGAGGAGGTGGAGGAGGAGGGGCTCCGGGTACTCCTGGAGGAGGAGGAGGAGGAGGAGGAGGGGGAGGGACTGCAGACATTCCAGGAGGGGGTGGAGGAGGAGGTGGTGCTTCAGGTACTCCAGGGGGAGGGGGAGCAGTTGTGGTAGCCTGATTCTGTTTCCTGTTATGTTCTTCTTGAAGAGCAGCACGCACCTTCTCCATGCCAGCCTCCAGTAGTTTGACTCCCTGGAGTTCAGGGTTGTCCATCAACACAATCTGTTGACTCAGGGACTCCATCACTTCCCAGATGACAGCAGCCTTCGGGCTGTCTCGCTCAAGCAATAGCAAGTTCTGCAATATATGCAGAAATGGCAGAGCATTGGGTGTATCACAGACCTGCAAACAAACAGAAAGTTTATCACACTTGGCCCTCATGTTGTTTTTCACTTAGTGTCAAGTGGTTGCCAGAACCAATGTTACCAACTGGTGTAGATATAAAGGCTCCATAAATAGGTAGAAATGTACTCTGGCACGGTCAACAATTGCTTTATAGTTCCAGCCAATCTAGAACTCTTACACTACCTTAGTGAAGAGAGTATTGAAGACATCATCATGGGAGTTGAGGTCAATGCCCCCTGGCATAGTCATGTGACTATCATCCTCTACTTGGGAGTCCTCAAACACTTCAATTTGGGTGGCCAACACCTCATTGGTCGAGTGTCTCCATGGCTGCAACACTTCAACGAGTTGTAATGCTGTGCAAAGAAATAGTATTAATTTTACACAACTGGTAATATTTTTGGACACAGACACTAAAAGATAAGAAAGCCGTGACTCCCGTGATACACTGTATTGGGCCTGATACACTGTAATGGGGCTGATACACTGTAATGGGGCTGATACACTGTGATGGGCCATGTATTGGGAAGGCATTTATATTGAGCATGCCATCAAACAAAATTCCACTTTATGTACGTAGTTGGTCAGGAAGAATGCAATTGATTGGTCAATTAGTTGAGTGCTGCCAGTGCTGCAGGACAGACTTTGTAATAACAACCCATGGAAGATTTGTTTACTTAAGCAGCAGATATGTGTATATGTGGGAGGGAAAGCTCAAACTCCTCTGCTCACTCACCAACAAATTCATTTCTTAATCTCACACGACAAGCCAAACTGGGAGACCCTGCAATGATGCAGTTAATGAAGGCCAAGATACAGGCCACGTATTCTTCAGTCTCAGCTGCTTTCAGCTCCTGCACCAGCAAACTGAAGCGATAGCGTTGTCCCTTGGTGCGCTGTGAATCAAACAGGAGGTGATAATACATTAAACAGATGGTGTGAGAGATGTTGAATGGATTGGAGGGATGTGTGTAATTAACAACTACACTTTAACATGCAGCCATACAATCCCATTTGGTGCACCACTAGTAAAGTTGTTCAAAAACAGCTCATTGCTGCACACATCAATGGTGATACCTTATAGTCCCCCAGGGCATCCAGAGCCAAACTGTAGCCCTCCTCAGAGTAAACACACAACCCTGAAAGCAGTTCAAATATCTGCATCTTGACAAGTCCATTGTTGGTGTCCAAAACTGCAACAAAGGAAGAACCAACTCAATCTACACAGATTCATCCATTCATGAATATGCTTCAGTAAACTTATAAATATTATTGTTACACTCCATTCCCTCTCCATGCATGCATACATGCAGGCCAGGATGCATGCCAGGTTCCTCTCTGCCTGTCAGGTCTATCTAGCTCTACTTCATACTGCACCTTGGGCCAGCTTCTTCACAAATCCCTCTCCAGGTTGAGCTATGATGAACTCCAGCCCGAATTTATTGTTCATGACAGCTTTGACGCAATGCACACATTCTAACTGCTTGAGAGCATCGAGTATGCTGGAGAAACCCACACTTCCCAGCGTCTCCAACGCATCAATGATGGCAGTCAATCCTCCCAGAGAGAGAAACTGTTCCATCCATGCCTGGTCTGCAGACTGCAACCTGTGCATCAGTCCCCTGAAGTTCAGACCTCTGTCCATCAAGGTAATGCATAACTCAGGGTCTGCACCCTCGAGACTGGTGCCAGTCTGTCGTTCCTCTGTAGGCGAGCTGGTGCCGATAGTGTCACGAATGGTCTGCGCAGCTCGTTTCCAAGAGGCCATTGTGTTGAGATTTTCCCAAAACTAGTACTTATCAAACTATCAGTTAGTCTATTCCAGCTAGCTACTGTGCTAGTTTCTTCCTTTGTTAATATTGTCTGTTTTTTCAAACACTATTCATGCATGCTTGCGATCTAACGCCCACAATAATAACATACCCCACGGGTGTTTTGCCTGGGCAATTCGCTTAATTAAATTCCATGTTCAACATTTCCGGTCTAACAAAATTAAATTACATTATGCATGACAACGATGGGCAGTAGTTGCTAGGGGCTTTGTGACCTTTTCGGTTGCTGTGAAGCCCTATAGATAGCCCCAAAAGGTCGAACAACAAAGGGAAAACCCGGTCTAAACCACGCGCATAAGTGATTTTTACGCTAAACACAACTGCGCATCGATACTATAGCAACTATCTATGAAACATCGGTATTCATTGGAGAAGGCACCGTCTTGAAATTCCTTGTGGTCTGGACCTAACAATAATAATTCAGGTATTGCACTGATAAAACAAATGAAGAAGGTCTAAATTATAATACTATAAATGAAATATTTAACTTATAATTTTTTTTCAGTGTCTATGGAGCATCATAAAAAGTGCATTAAAAATAGATGTAGGGTGTGTGGAAAGAAGCCTAAAGGATATGAACATAATAAATATAGTGCTGCATGTAAGGGTATCCTCTTATCAGTGCTCAGCCTGGAGGTCTCTTCTGAATCTGACAATATCTACCCTCCAGTGGTGTGCAACAGCTGCTACTTGACACTGAAAGAGATCCAAAAGGCAAAGGAAAGGGGTGAAGTACGATCCACCAATCTAAAATTAAAATCATGGCTTCCACATTCTGAAGATTGTGAAGTTTGTTTGACTGTGTCAGGTGGTGGGAAGCCTAAAAGAAGGAAAGTAGCATTAGAAGTGAAAGGGCGACCAAGTAAAGATAACATGAATAGATCGATAATGACCAGAGTAGCTGAAATCGATCCACCCCAATTTGTGAATTTCCAACTACAACCCTCCTATTTCCTTCCCAATTCCATGCTGAATGATTTGCTCTGTTTGAGCTGTTCCTGCATTCCGAATCAACCACTGGAAATAGCAACTTGCCGGCACTATATATGTGTACCTTGTATTGTCAGCAGTTGTGAAAGTGGTAGCTCTCTTCTCTGTAACTGCAATGGAAGGTCTATACTGCCTCATCACCTGTGCATTCCATCTCCAGTTGTGATGAAAGTATTCAGTAGCCTTTTGGTGAGGTGTAAGAATGACTGTGGAGAAGTGATGCAACTTAAGGATCTGAAGCTGCATATTACATCAAACTGCACCCACGTTGAAATTCCATCTCCCTCAAAGATCACTGTCAACCATCTCTTGCACACCTCAGACATCCCTACTCAATCTCGAATGGAAAAACAAGCAATAGGCTTACTAGTTGACAAATTGATGCCCACCAATGGATTCATTAGTTGTAGGTCAGCTAGTGGAAAGGTAAGGCACTAAAATTAATTCGTTAACCAATTCTATCTTCAAAATTACAATTTACTAGCCGATATCAGTAGTACGTGTGACCACACCCCGAATAGATTCAAGTGAAGCCTCCAGGAGAACCTTGAAGAGGAGGAGCGATGAAATTAGCAATGTCCGTGAGCTAGTCAGCAAAGGCTCGCAGATGGAACAACTCCAATATGAATTGAAGACGTTGACCAAAGTTGAGAGAGAGTCTTTGCTGGATCAAGCATGTGTAGGGGAGGCTCATGCAGAAGTTCCAGCTGAGGATGTTCTGGCATTGAAGGCAGACCTTTCAATTCCATGGAATAAAATGAGAATAATGAAGAGGTATGCAAATAATTAAACCACAACTATCCAATACAAACCTTCATTCATAGGTGGATGAAAGCTTGGAAGATACATTTAGGTAGTGAAGCGAAGCAGCGTTCCATATCTAAGGAGTTGTTAGGTCCAAATCTGAAGTCTGAACTAGTTGCCTTCTCGTTTCCCCTTGATCATGGTGGAGAGGAAATCAGAAAGGCACCGATTGCCTATGTTCCTGATCTAGTGGCTAAAGTGAAACAGATACTAGATCAAAATGACAGGTATAAAAACCACACAAATAAGAATGTTATTATTACCTAAATTATAATAGTTTGTCCAGACTGACTACACATGGGATTATTCCTCGTAATGAAATCTGGATCAAACTTGGTGGCGATAAAGGTGGGGGGTCAATGAAGATGAATTTTCAAATTGGAAACTGCTCAAAACCAAATGCAGTCACAAACACATGTGTGTTTGTAGCCTACGAGGCATCAGACAGCAAAACTAACCTGCATCTCTCCTTGGATGCATACAAGTCACAAGTTGATGATTTAAAAAAGCTTGTATGGAGGTACATGCATAATAATAGTACCAGAAGAAAAGGTCTACAGTATATTATTATAGGAACTCATCAGGTGAAAACCACATCACACGTGTATTCCTATCAGGGGACTACGAGTTTCTTTGTAACTTGTATGGGTTATCAGGAGCAAGTGGTAAGGATATAAGTATATAGTCCTATTCCTTTCAAATAATTATCAAAAAATGGGTAGGTCGCCACAATTGTCTCTGGTGCCTCATTAAAGGTGAAGATTTGAAAATCCCAATAGCCGAACGTGGTACCAGCACCAAACGAACATTGGAAGGGATCAAGAAGGACTATTCCAACTTCCTTGCTGATGGTGGCAACATCAAGAGGGCCAAAGAATTTAACAATGCTATGGCATCACATATCTTTAATATTGAGATCGAATCGGTACCATTACCAAATAATACATAGAATAAAATACAAATAATATACTAACCTGTCACTTAGGTCTGTCTTCCTGGCTTACACATCACTCTTGGTATCTTCTTTCGTCTCTTCACACTATTGGAGGATGAATGTCACGAGCTGGACATACAAATGGCCCTACTCTCCTCAAAAGAAGAAGACTCACCTGGATATGCCAAGTACTGTGACTTGGTAAGGAAGGAAAGGGAGTTGCTGGATATAAAAGACAGCTTTGAACAACATCTGAAGTGGCTTGATCAGACTCTGACGCTTTGTGCCCTCAATGCCAGCGGTCCATCAGATCCATCAATCGTATCCGTAACCAAAGCCATCAAAGAGCATAAAGCAATGTTGGATGCCATAGTAAGTAGTCATACGCCTAATAAAATTAAATATATACTCCCTCAATCATAAAGACAACAGAATTATCAGCACTAACAAAAAAGAAGAGCTTTTCAAGAAAGGATGGCCCTTTTTGTTTGGCACTGGATACAGCATTGATCTCATTCAATGTGCATAGGCAGGCCTATTATGGTGGAACATTTATTGGTAACCACGTGCATAGAACACTCAAGGTAAACTAAGTACGCACCTTCAAGCAGGTGTTAAAGATGTGTTTGTCAGCAGGAAGTAAATATTTCCACACTCTGCAATTCTGTTGTTGAGTTGGCCCAGGACAGATGCTCACAACTTCTACCAAAGGCACAATTCATTCAAAAAACCTTTACTAAGGCATTCAGTTATTTTGCTAGATGTCATTCAATATATGACAGCAGTAGGGTTCTGGAAGAGAAGGAAATAGACGAGCTTGGTAAGTAGGATGCCATGAATATACATTGTACAAACCTGTTTTAATTTCAATAGACTCTAGAATCAAAGACTTCATGGATTTCTACAGGGATTCATTTCCAAATGCAACAGTTCTGCCAAAAATGCACATGCTGGAAGACCACATGGTTCCGTTCCTGAAAAAATGGAGAGTTGGTTTAGGTTTTCTTGGGGAACAGGGAGCAGAGTCTATTCATGCTCGTTTTAATGCCATCAAAAGGAGCTACATCAATATGCCTAACAGTGTGCAACGTCTGGAGTGCATAATGACAGAGCACTTTAGGCAGATATGTCCTATCAACACATCTAAATTACCTCAGCCTAAACCCAAACCAAAGGATGTCTAACACTGAACCAAATAACATGCATATATACATATGGCTGTAACTCTCTGGAAAAAATTATAAGTAAAATAATACTGATATTACCTAGAAGCAGGATGATGGGATTTTCTTTTCCACTGCTATTCTCCTGTCTACTAACTTTCTGGATGGTATAAACAAGAGTTAGACTCCTTCAAAGTTCAAGCGCGTGTAAATATTCTCACACTTGTTCTTTTTCCCCCGTTTTTTCACCAGTTTGTAGAGCTACTCTTCTTCTCTATTGCCACGTGGCTGGTAAAGTACTATGACCCCGGAAATGGTCACTAAGTGCATAGTGCTAAACCAGGAAACACCGTTGCTATGGTATTACTAGGCATAGTGAAAAAATTTCATTTACAAGTTACTGTCCATGCGCATATTGGGATCAAAACACCCGTGACCCCACCCCAAAGAATTTTGCAAATTGGAATATCCACATCCCACTTGACATGCAATACTACCCACACCATTACAGAGTAGAGAGGTGTTCCATTGTTACTGGGCACTCCATAGGTCCTGGATGGAGCTGGTCTGTTCAGAGACTCATTGACTGTTGCTCCTGGAGATAAGGGGTTGGGATGAGGGGAAGAGGTGTGGCTAATTGAAATGGGTTCAAGAGGACTCAGACCAGGGTGGCGATAAGAAAAAACATCATCAGGGGAAGATGATGCAGGGCTCTGGAAGTATAATGGAATAAGGAAATCCGTCCACTTGACCACACCTATATTGTGTTTAATTAAGAGTAGCATATGGCTATGGGTTTGATGTTGCAAAGCCCCCGACTGAGCAACCAGGCTGAAAGCACACCACCACAGGACGCTCTCCAACAGCTCCTTGAATAAATCCAATCCACTGATTGTAAATTAGCAAAGGTAGTCACGTAATATCAGATTGAGGGCCCGGAGCACTTCCAACAACTGGCCTATTCTGGTTCTGAATAGCGCAACAAGGTGAGCACTAGAACTGGTACCTGCACACAAAAGTGCACCACACATCATAAAACAACCACCCAACCTCCACCTCAAGAGTATCATATTACAAACAAACCATAAACTGAGGACAAAGAAGACACTACCTATACATTACAGAACAGCTGGAGCAACAGAAGTGTGTATTCAGCTAACCATAAACCATTGCCCAACACTGCTTACTTGTGAAAGTGACGGCTAGTCGCTGACCAGTGGCATCCCATACCATATCCTGCACTTCCCCTCCAACACTTACATACACAACAAACTAGGAACCAAAAATCATAGACTACAGTCACGTGACACTCACATGGTCTGCTTATCAGGACCCTGGAGCATACAAGGTGAAAGATCGGCACATTTTATGGCAGAGGGAGATCCGCTTGAAGCCTCATCACCAAAACGAAGATAGTAGAGAGAAGGATCACCTTCAAGGGCAAACACAAGCATGTCCCCACCTGGACTCCAACAGGCACACTTACACCATCCCATGCACAAGGATTGTGAAAATGCCGACCACACAATATCATTAGCGACCTCACCTTAGTGAGACTATAAGAAAATCCAGTAACATTACCTCACACTTGTGTAGTACCTAATTACAGACTCGCAAGCAGCTGATGTTCACCTGCTGTCTACCCTTCAATACAACTCTCTGCAAACAAAGATACTTATGGAAATGCTGACTCAGCACAATGTTACTGAAGAGGACACTACACTCACTTCACAAGGTTCCAAAATCGAGCTTGTCATTCTGCAAGAAATATATAAAATACTTCCTCCCATTCAAACTTTACTCACCTGCCATGCAAGAGCCAGAGAGTAGTGTTCAATAATTTTTTGTTGCTGGTCTGTTGGAAGTCAGCTGATGTGATAGGACGCAAGGAATTCCTGCAACATCAGGTGGATGAAGTGGCGGGAGACATGACTGTCCTCTTGACTGTAAAGTTCTCCTGTTTTCTGCATCAAACCGAGTGACTCCTTCACTGCATGACCACTAAATGCTTCAGGATTCCTTCCAAAGCCACTCAACTGAGGGCCTGAAGCTGTTGCTGCATGTCAGGAGGAAGATCTTCAAGAGATCGAATCTTCTGTGATTGTTGGCTGTGTGCTTCACCATTGCTGTGTCTGACATGAGTGATTTGGACATACACGTTTTATAGCTCTGACAAAAACATATAAATATTCATTTTCCATCGATCAGCACTTACTCAGAATGGCACTCTCTAACCTTCATCCCTTCACTTCACCTCAGCCCACAATCTGTCATAATTATGAGACACCCTCACTCTGTCATCCTCAGCTCCCAACACTGACTTGCTGTTACTCAGTCAGCAGGCTTGTCTCCTGTTTCCCTTACTGCCCCATGCTCCCAGCTTCTTTCTACTACGTATACTCATTTTTCAGCACAGCAGTCATTACTATCACTCTTAGCAGACAGCACTTGCTTAGAATAGGACTCACTGTCACACAGAACCCAGAGACCCCTTCACTCTCCCTCATCAGTCAGTTCATTCTATCTATGGTCAGCTCCCAATCACTCTGTTGTTACACAATACTAGCTGGCTCTCCTCAATAACTGACACTCCCCACTCTCTTCTTTCCCTCACAATCCACACCTCAAAGTCTCTGCCCACTCTCACGCATAGAGTTGGGTTATTGTGGTTGGAAGGGGTGAGTCAGTGTCTCGGCAGTCACAGGAGTGTGATGGCTGCTTTGATGAAGGGGTTAGATGTGATATAGTCTATGAACTTGCTTCTGCCATGATCAACCTTCTATTCCCTCAGCACTCAATTGAACTCTAATGTGAGAGTTGTGGTGATCTCAATGTGCTGATCCACTTTAATCTGAGAGCTCTCGACAATGGTCTTAGAGGCCCATGGTCGACTGGTGACAATTATGGTAGAGCACAACCACATGCCAGGTCCAAGAATATGGAGGACTTTGTCCCAGCCCTCTAGTACACTCTCTCCTTGGGTGCTCTCCACTTCTTGTGCTATGACCTGCTGGAGGTGAGGGTGAAGGAAGAGGTTGGTTAGTGGTCCTGTGACCACTTTATGTTCCCAAAGACCAGAGATGCACCTTGTTAATTAAAGTTACAATAATTATTTTTTCTTTTAAAAATAGATTAAAAATCTGAATCTACGTAGTCACTTTTTAAATAATTATGCCAAAGACCTTGTTAACATGTTCCCAAAGACCAGAGGATGCATGCCAAAGACATTTTACAATAATTTAAATGATTAGAATTTGAATCAAAATATAATATTATGTAGCAGTTATTTTTTGAAATATATTGATATACTTAAAATTGCTAATCCAAGTCCAACTCCTATTCCTACATACCATAATATACAAAGTCAATTCCATGAGTTGAGTTTGTCTCATCAATTTACACTTACCAAGATTAGTAATCCCTTGACCAAGATGTTTACCTAAAAAGGGTATACAATCAGTTTCTCAACAGGTTGCCAAATCAAGTCACTAGATTTACACTTACCATGATCAGCAATTCCTTCCTTTAATTCTTCGCCAAGATTTTTACCTAAAAAAGTGTATACAATCAGTTTCAACAAGGTTGTCATGTCAAGTCACTAGATTTACATGTACTGGTGGGGAATAAAAAGGTGCAAGTCAGAGGGTAGTGCATACAACCTCTCAACAAGCATACCCAGGCGGGATGGAGCCTGAGTATGAGGCTAAAATACAACATGCAAATGTTAATCTTCTGGAATGCACACCTTTGATCAAAAACTTTCTTTTCCAGGCTAAAACAGTCTCAGTGCAGATGCGGATATGTCCAAGAACGTGAAATGCTCCGCTATACTCTTAATAATAGGGTGGGGAAAGCAGATCTAGAAATAACTGCTGGTCACTGGTCATTTTCCAACCATTTCTTGGAAATGGCTGACCAAATTTCAGGGTTTTAAGTATTACAGGATGCTGAATGTCCAGCCGACCAAATCTTTATAATGACCAATCAAATTAAGTGTCTTATTTCTAGCTCTGGGAAAGGAGTGGGAGTTGGGAGCACCACTCTTTCACTCCTTAGCTAGAACACTGCTAAATAAGTTCAGACCTCTGTCCATCAGGTCTGCACCCTCGAGACTGGTGCTGCTGCCAGTCTGCCGTTCCTCTGTAGGCGAGCTAGCTATATATTGATAAAAAAAATTTAATTTTTTTTGTGCAAGACAACAAGTGTCATCCAGAGGTATGCAGGATGATATGCACTTCTAGTGGTAAACAAATTACTAGTGTAGCTACCAGTAATTACATCTTCCCTCATCAGTTCGCATGCCTAATTGCAGTAGTTTATAATGGCACTCCTACTTCTAGAGATTCAGTGAATCTGTCTCAAAAAATATTGGTCCGGTATCTATGGTGTCACGAATGGTCTGCGCAGCTCATTTCCAAGAGATTTTCCCAAAACCAAACTACCAGTTAGTCTATTCCAGCTAGTTACCTTCCGTCCTTCTTCACAACTATTGCTAACATACCCAGAATTTTGCAAATTGGAATTGCCACATTGATATGCATAATTAAAATTTTGAGTTTATAAGGTGCTAAGTGATTACAGAGTAGAGAGGTGTTCCATTGTTACTGGGCACTCCATAGGTCCTGGATAGAGCTGGTCTGTTCAGAGACTCATTGACTGTTGCTCCCGGAGATAAGGGGTTGGGATGAGGGGAAGAGGTGTGGCTAATTGAAATGGGTTCAAGAGGACTCAGACCAGGGTGGCGATAAGAAAAAACATCCTCAGGGGAAGATGATGCAGGGCTCTGGAAGTACAATGGAATGAAGGAAATCCGTCCACTTGACCACACCTATATTGTGTTTAATTAAGAGTAGCATATGGCTATGGGTTTGATGTTACAATTGTATGTTATAATTACCACAGAGAGCAAGGCCCCGACTGAGCAACCGGGCTGAAAGCACACCACCACAGGATGCTCTCCAACAGCTCCTTGAATAAATCCACTGATTGTAAATTGGTAAAGGGGAGTCACGTAATATCGGATTGAGAGGTAGGTACATACCCTGGGAGCACTTCCAACAACTGGCCAATTCTGGTTCTGAATAGCGCAACAAGGTGAGCACTAGAACTGGCACCTGCACACAAAAGTGCATGCACATCATAAAACAACCACCCAACTTACACACAAACCATAAACTGAGGACAAAGAAGACACTACCCCAAACCATAAACTGAGGACAAAGAAGACACTACCCATACATTACAGAACAGCTGGAGCAACAGAAGTGTGTATTCAGCTAATCATAAACCATTGCCCAACACTGCAATTTGTTCAGCAAGGAAGCTTACTTGTGAAAGTGACGGCTAGTCGCTGACCAGTGGCATCCCATACCATATCCTGCACTTCCCCTCCAACACTTACATACACAACAAACTAGGAATCAAAAATCATAGACTACAGTCACATGACACTCACATGGTCTGCTTATCAGGACCCTGGAGCATACAAGGTGAAAGATCGGCACATTTTATGGCAGAGGGAGATCCGCTTGAAGCCTCATCACCAAAACGAAGATAGTAGAGAGAAGGATCACCTTCAAGGGCAAATACAAGCATGTCTCCACCTGGACTCCAACAGGCACACTTGCACCATCCCATGCACAAGGATTGTGAAAATGCTGACCACATAATATCATTAGCGACCTCACCTTGCATCTTCCAGAGAAATTGGACCATCTTTCACAGGTCCAGGTGGCTGTCTCCCAAACACGAAACACTGATGACACATTTGCAGCAAACACTCTCTTGCCATCTGGAGACCAAGCCACTCTAGCCACACCCCCTCCCTTTCCCCGTCGGACTCGGGTGGCCACACCCAGTGGGACATCCCACAGCATCAAGTTGTTATCTCCTGGGGATGAAGACACAATGAAGTTGCCCCATGGACTCCACGAAAGGGAGGAAACAGGGGTGTGGCCAGGAGAGGATTCAAACCTCACCCATGTTGTTACAAACCTATATGGTAAGGATCACCAATCCAACATGTCATCCACAAAACTGGTACGGTAAAGATCATCAAGAATGACATAAGAAGGTAGGTAAAGGGTCCTCATTAGTCAAAATACAGCTGCACTGCATACCTAGTAGCAGGAGAGGTTGGGTCAATGTACCACAAGAGAATTCCAGTGCCTGCTCCCACCGCCAGCAGTGAGTCACAGTGGGGACTGAGGAAATCCAGTAACATTACTTCACACTTCTGTAGTAAGTACAGACTCACGCCCACTGCAAGCAGCTGATGTTCACCTGCTGTCTATCCTTCAATACAACTCTCTGCTCCCCACTGCAAACAAAATGCTGACTCAGCATGTTACTGAAGAGGACACTATACCCACTCACTTTACGAGGTTCCGCACATCAACCTCGTCATTCTGCAAGAAACATAAAATACAGTCCTCCCATTCAAACTTTACTCACCTGTCGTGCAAGAGCCAAAAAGTTCAGTCTGGGGTGAAGGGCCAGGGCTCGCACAGCTGAATCACCCCTGGAGGGCGGGAGGGAAGGGATAAGTATAAAATCAAAATATGTGCAGAACAACTCACCAGTTAGGAAGATTGGAGTATTTGGAGATCATCTCAACTGTCTCCATCTAGTTAATAGGATGGCGAAAATAGTTTGAATAAATTGATCAGGACCACTGGTCACATTATTGAAGGCATTTTACCTGAGGACGTGATGTCAGGTAGCCATAGACACTCTGAAGTGTCTTGGCAAAGGATAGAATTCTTTCGGCTAGCTTGAGCACAGCACCAGTTCCATTATCTACACAATCACATCCCACCATCAATACAAACACACTATTAGAAACAGTCCCTCTATCTTTCTTGGAAATTTACTACCTAAATCAACAGTTGATTATTGCAGCTGGGGAGGGAGGGAAGGAGTGGGAGGGGAGGAAATAATGTTGTTGTTTTCAGTTATTGCAACTGATGAAGCAACACTGAAATCTCGTCCCTCGGGTAAATGACATTAGGGTATTCCCCACAGATAGTGCATGATACTTACTTGGGATGTTTACATAGCATCACCCTAATGGATGCACAAATTTAAAATTCTAAATCCCCTAGCTATCATCATAGAGAAATAGTTTATCTTTGCAAGTCCCATGACCCTTGATCAATATGCACTATAATAATCTCACCTTTATTGTCTGTATTAGTCTGCAGACTCTGTAGTGCTGCCATAAAGCCAGTCTCCCACCTGGATATTGAGTTCCCATAACTCAACTCACACTCTCATCCATAACTCGCACTCCCATACATCATGTGATCTACTGACCATAAGTTCCATGCAACTTTCCAATGACTTTCGTTCTTGGGAGATAGGAATGGAGAAGCATCTGCTTCCAATACACTTGTTCTCCCATCACCACCAACCAAAATATCACCATATACACCCTGTATCATACACACCCTATAATCATACACACCCTATAATATACCCCTATAGCATATCATACACAACTCATTCACACCTTACCCTATATCATGCATCCCTATATATATCTTACACACCCTATACCCTATTCACACCATATATCATACACACCCTATAACCTAATACACACCCTATATCATACACACCCCTACATCATACACACCCTATATCATACACACCCCTACATCATACACACCCTATATCATACACACACCCTATATCATACACACCCCTACATCATACACACATACACACACCCTATATCATATGGTTAGGCCATACCAATTAGATTTTATGTTGCTCGGGCGAAAATATGCTGACTGATGGGTAGGTAGGTCGGTTTGAAAATGATAATGATAATAACTAGGAAAGTTTAGACATGTCAAGACTGATGGACAGAATGTGATGGAGGGAATAAATACTGTCATAAATGCACTTTTCTTCATTATTCTATCCTTGGCATGCAATAATATCTAAAGTTTGGCCAAAAGTACTGACCTATCGTGAGGTAGTAAAAGCAATTTGAAATTTTCCACAGTAGCTAATCATCATAGTACTTTCAGGCCTCGCTAACAATGCAGAAATTAGGTGTGCTTTATCTAGAGTATTATTATTAAATGCAATCTTGATTTTAGTGGGTCGGTAGGGCCCGAGCAACATAAAATCGTATTGGTATGGCCTTATAGTACTACTACTCGCATTATACAAATAGGGCCCACACACACACTTTCTTTAAGGGAAAATGACACAATGATGTCTGAGGTAATGTGGTGCTCTATGCATCATGGACCTGGTGCTGTTGAAAGGTGGTTTGTCCCAGGCCTTGGGTGATGTTAGCTGTTACTGAGACATCAGCTCTGTCCCTTTCTTCCTGGTCAGATGATGGTGAGGCATGTAGAGTGCAGTCCTGCTCTCTTAGAGTTACCCAACCTGCTGGGGGTGGCGGGTGGAACCTTTCAAACACCGAACAAGACATCTGCAAGATGCACGGAATTTCTTGTATGCAAGATATACGGATGACCTTTGACCCTGTAGGGATTTTTTTGTCAAGGTCTTTTCTTAGTACAATACGTACGTGGTCTAAGCTACCGTACTTAAGTCTTCAGTGGTTGACTGAAATTCAATATGTTCGAGCCTCTTGATTCAAGACTCTAACTAAAACCCTTTCAACTAGCGTCGAGTATTCAGCGTATCAAAGTTAACTAAGCTATCTAAAGCTTGCAGCACTGCCTGACATGGCAAGAAAAGATCCTATAAATAAGACGTCTCTGCCAAACGGGAAGGAAGAGATTGACACAGTGGTACGTAGGAACGGAATGGCAGGATCCCCAGGCAAGCCACTAGAGAGACAAAGAGAGACTTCAGTAAATGGAAATCTGCAAATTGCATTTAAGGATATAAGAACTAGACCAATCATAAGGATGGTTTTCTCTGAGTTATGCCCCAATTGTGCAAGACAGTTGGAGAGAGATAATCTGAGCAGGAAAGATGCTCAAGTAGTGAATAGAGTTGCAAAACTTCTCTTAGACATGATAAAAAAGACCAACCAAGTCTCCGTGAATTTAGAAGACTTTACAAGGCAGAAGTGGACCCTCCATGTGGGTAATCTGTATACCGAGTACTCTAAAGTCTCCTACGAAGTGTTTAAAGATGATATCAATTGGGGGCGTGTTTCCATTTTTTTGGGATTTTCTGTAAGTTTTGCTATTTATGTGGATCAACAGAACATCCCTGGATCAGCAAATAGTGTGTTGGAGTGGGCATGCCAGGTGGTGGAGGAGGATCTAGGACGGTTCTTCTTGTCTAATCAAGGATGGGTGAGTGCAATGTTGTTATTTGGAGTTAGACCAAACACTTCCTAGAAGAGTCGGTTAGTTCATGTTTGTGTAAAGCAACTCTGAGAAGTAATGTACTTTACAATCATCAATTGTTTTCTTGCATATTTTGCTATTATTCTCCCACTAGTCAAGCCTGATAAGTGTGTGTACTCATTTGCTCTCTCTACATGGCTGCATTTCTGCATACATGTACAAAGGAATTCTAGCTGAGATACATTATTGTGCCTTGTGTTGATTGGTTGTTCAAGAAATTAATGAGAAAGTGAAAATAGTGCAAATCTTACAGAAAGTTGAGGTGATTATGAAATAGTGAAGTCGTCACCTTTAAGTGACAATGGAAGCTTCTGTAGTAGCCAGATGCCCATGTCAAATAGTGCTAATTCAACCTTGCAAATAAAAGAATAAAATCTATCACTTTTGAGGATCTATATTGCATCACCTAGGAGATACAGGTCCAAAGGTTAATAAGGTCATGTATTACATAGCGTGTGCTCTGATGTAACTTAATTAAAGGTGAACTGGTTCCTCTGTGGTCAGACTATTAGCCTCCACAACTCAAAGGCTATTTATAGCAGTGACACACTCCTGGAGCTGCAGGCTCTGATTGTCAGCTCTATGAATCAGCTGATTGATTGCATAGTTATTGGATGGCGTGCTATTCATACTCGTGTGATTGGAATTGCTGGGGGCTGTGGGTGTCTGCCTATGTGTCTCATTCCTTTTACTATACATGATGAATTTAGGTATAATAAATACCCTTGTCTCTTGTCTAAGTCCATTATACTAAATATTATATAGAAGATGAATTAGTGTGGTTTGCTCAATTATCTTGTTGTTCTTCCACGAGCCCATAGGAATTAGCTGTGTAGTCATTGCAAGATCGCTAAGCATTCCACCTATGCACCTTCTTGGCATCACCATACCATCTTTTGTACACCTTACTTCTCATTTCTTATCACTGAGACAGAACACTTTCCCATGTCACACTGTAATCCTGAACATACTGACCATGTCCCATTCTATTGCACATCCTCAACATCGTCCCTGGGCCTCCTATAGTCTGGTGTACCTAATACCATGGTCACTTCCTAGTTGCAATGTTGTCTACCATCCAATATTTTGCATCTAGAATTTCAGTTGGACAAAAAACTGTGGAGTGATAATTTGGAGTCTGTCTACCATACAGTTAACCCTAGCCCTAGCTAGGGCCAGGACTGGCCTATATTTAGGACTTTCAATAGTTATTAATAGACATTCCAAGGATGGTGGGTGAGCCTCACCTGGTATGTCTACTGGGATCTCTGTACGCCCTTCATCGGTATGTACGTATGCTTTCACCTTCTTGCCAATCCTGTGCACACTCAGCAAATCCTTACCATTTTTCTCTCCTATCCAACAAAATATATTCACATGAGAAAAAAATGCTCTCATATTTCCCAAAGTGGTGCTAGGATCTTTGCGGTGCATGTCAGCAGAATTAGATTGGTCACTAAAGTTGTAGAGTTGTGTTGTAGAGTAACAACTCCATGTCCAACTTTATTTAATCTAAAGTTTTGTTCCGTACACTCTAAAGGCATGCAAGACTCTTTGTCGTGTCTTGAACATAACTACTTGAGTTTTATGAGCCAGGTGTATTTCATCTCCTACAGGAAGGATTCACAAACTACCTTGAAACAGCAACTCAGCCAGCAAGAATCAGTAAGCTCAAGACACTAACCCAATCCTCTCCATCAGCACAACCAGAACAACCAGAACAAAATTCCTCATTCTTACAAGGGGCAGTGTTGGCAGGTGCTCTAGCTATAGGAGCTGCAACTGCTTTCACATTGAAACAAGCATTCTCGTGAAGCATAATATCTCTAAACTGTCTGTAATGCCACCCCCCTAAAGTTCTTGTGGTATGGAGAGCCGCTCTTTCTTTTTTAGGTGAAAATTTAATCATTTAAATTTTATTTATAATAAAAAAATTATTGCTGATTGTGTATGTAATCATGACAATGATTATTGCGCATGTGCACACAAGCCTCCGTATCTATTTATGCGAATTCATCCGCTAGCTCAAAGTAATCTTGCATTTCCAGTATTCATAATATTATGTCTGTGCTGAAGAGTTGTGTGTTTATGTGGCGGAGTGGGGAGGTCCTTGGTCTGGTGAGGAGGAGATTTTCGGTGTTCACGGACCCGATTAGTGCCATAGCTCAGAAAAAGGTCCACTTCAACGATGAAAAGATAATAGGGTAAATGTCGGGATGATGTAGATGGACACCAGATTGGGGTAGGAGTACTTTGTGAAGTCCATTTAATGTAGATAGCCACTGAGATTATACTATCCATGGTAAGGAAAAGAAGGATGTATAGATTAGTTAGGATCTTCCTGCTACTGCAGATATCCAGTGGAGAAAGTGTATGATATAGTGGCTGATGTGGAAAGGTACAAAGAGTTTCTTCCATGGTGTCAGGAGTCCTACTTTGTCCGACAAGGAGCTAGCAAGAGCATCGCTAAACTCTCCATCGGCTTCCCTCCTCTCATCGAATCTTACACTGCTCTACTACAGACTAATCCCCCTCATTCACTCAGGGTATGTACACACCCCCTTTGAGAGGTTGCTTCTTCATCCTCTTAAAGTAAACACAAAATCAACTGATGAATAGGTTGAGACAACCATAAATATGATGCTTGAAGTGTGTGTTCAAACTTCTTTGCAGAACATTTCCACTGATGGCAGGCTTTTCTCACACCTGGAAAACTCCTGGGAGTTTAGGGAAGGCCCCCACATGTCAGAAGGCCCTACCTGCCACATACTCTTTTGGGTATATATCTCCCTCTAATCAGATGTAGAGATCAGCATTGTCCTATTGTTTTCACAGGTGAGGTTTGAGTTTCATTCGGCAGTAACTGCTCGACTTGGGTCCATTTTCTTTGATGAGGTGGCACGAACCATGACAGGGGCTTTTGAAAAGCGCTGCACAGAACTCTATGGTCCTTCTCATTTAAAGAATTCAGACTTCAGAACTGAGGGAGTACCTGACACACCCAATCATCAAACATAACCATCTCGTCAATGTAATACTTCCAGACACCACCCAACCTCATCATGGTCTTATTCATTTGTCAGTATTATTACTATAGCTCATCATTATTATTATGAGATGGTGCCAGCCTCTTTTTGTATTTATTTATTTTTTCACCGAGTCACAGGAATTAAATTATTTCATTTGAGAGAAGTCTCATCAGAGCAGAGATGCCTGAGTGAAGGTTGTGGTTAGTGTTGTAGATGGTGGGTAGGTATTCCAGTAAATGTTATGATTAGTGCTACTTGAAGAGAGAGGAGGTTTGGTCGGGACGGGGGACAGTGGGGGGCTTGATGGAGGCCATAACCTTTCGTGCATAGGAGCTGGTGTGAAGTCCTGCTTTCCGCAGTGCTTCTTCAACCCGAATCCTGGGGTCAGAGGTCACTTTATGGTCAGAGAATCCATAAAAAGTGAAGAGAGGGTTTTGAATAGGCAGGTCAGGATCAGAGGTCAAATGTGCTTGAACTGATTGGGTGTGTTGGTGGACTCTGTCAGGGTCAGAGGTCACAGACACTTGGACCTGTGGAGAGCAATAATTATAGTCCTTCTATCAGAGAATGGCTATTCCTAACCTGCTGTCTGAGTAGTTCAAGCCTTCTTTCTCTGTCCCTCTCCTCCTGTGCCTTTAGCTCCAGGGCTCTCTGTTGTTGGCTTCTCTTATTGAGCAGCTGCTCTTGCCTGTACTGGACTCTCGTGTAGTCCCTCTCTGCCCCTTTCTTCTTCAACACTTGCGCCTCCACCTCCAGCTCCTGCAGCCATGCCTCTTCCCTACTTCTTGCTTCTTCCTGTTCCCTGCGGTAGGCTTGAATTTTGACCTTTGACCTCTCTTCCTTCCTCCTCCTCATGTGGTCCTCTCTCTTTCGCTGGATCTCGGCTTCTTGCTGCATCAATGCCACTTCTTCTGCCTCCACCATTGCCTTCTCCTCATTCTCCTTACGCCACCTGGTCACCTAAAGTCCACAGCAACAAGTCAAGAGAAGGAATATGTTGCACTCACCTTATCAGAGAGTTTCTTGCAAAGTGCGGTCTGTGCTTCTTTGCTTCTCTTGCCTGCCTTTCTCACTTCCTCCTCACGCACACACGCTTCCACTGCTGCTTGTACTTTGACCTCCAGCTCCCTCCGCTGAGCCAGCCAGCTCCTGAGGTAAATCTCTCGCTGCCGCAACAAGTGTTGCTTACAGTGCAGCCTGTTCTCTTGCTCCACCTCAAAACAAAATAGAAAGATTGGGATAATGGAGGGTACATTACTTACTTACCAATTGTTTCCTGGTGTATTGGGGGAATTCCCTTGCCAGGCGATCCAGGTAGACTGTTCTTCTCCTTGGAAGGGACATTGGGTACTGCTGCACAATGCATTCAAACCGTTGCGAGTCCTCTTGTGACCATTCCACACCACTGCAATATAAAAGATGTGTGCCCATTACAATTCAAACCTCTCAACTGACCCTTGACCTTCCCCTATAGGAGCCACCCAGGGGTACATAATGCCTAAGGATGGAGGTGCTTAGGGTCTAACCTTGGAGGATGTGGTTTGTGCTTGTGCTGGAGTTGGCAGAGGAGAGAGAGGTAATGTTGATCCAATGCATGGAACTCCTCCAGCAGAGAGGTCTTCAAGGTTGCATCAGGACATTCCAACATTTCCATGGCTCCAGGTATCCCTTGCACCGTCCACTCCATGTCTGCTTTATCATCACTGAAGAATGAGCTCTGGATGTCCTGTAGATCAGCCCATAAGGATACATATTCGTCCTGTAGCATGAGGAGAATCCTCTTCTGCTGCTGTTTGACAGAAATCAATTCTTTCTGCACATCTTCCCAAGGACACTGGTCTCCCTGAGGAGTCTGAATCCAAGATTTCAGGTCAATTCGAAGCAGCTGTAGTGGTTTCACAGTGTCCAGTTCAAACTGTTTGCTCTCTTGGCAAACATCTGCTTCATATTCCATCATATCCTCTATCCAATAAGCAGATGCTTTGTTTTTCTCCTCAGATGAAATCCCACACAACAAATTGGCCCTCCATTCCTCTAGTTCAACTTCTGCTCTCTTCCTCTCATTGACAAGGTGTTGCCATTCCCTTTGCCACACCTCTCTGTGTAGGGAGAGTAACCCCACCTCCTTGGACTCCTGCCCCTGCTTGGATAAGCGTTTCACCTTCCTTAATTGATGGGCTGCAGTTGCTTTGTGTTCTTTTGCTTGGGCAAGGAGGCTGCTATAGTCCACTGCTCTGATACCACGCCCACCCAGAGTAGCCCCCATAGCCAAGTATTTACCACTGAGACCTAGAATATCAAGCACAAGTAAGACATGACATTAAAATACATAATGTTTTACTTGGATCATCCCTGGAGACGTTCAAGGTCCCACTTCTGTGCTGAGAGAGGAACGACCGCAAATCTCGACCACTCATGCCAAAAAGGTAAAGGGTAGACACAGGCCCGGGCACGTAATTTTTGACATAAAAATGGTAAAGGATCGCCTTACAAACCATGATTTGAATTGCATGCATTGTCATGGCATGGCCGGCCTAGCCTAGCCTAACTATCCGCCAGAGATGAGGCTTAGTTTCAGGCGAGTGTTCCTGGTGATTATACTCGTTCTATTATTGTGTTGGTGTCTGTTTCTCCTCTCAACTTTCTTCAATATGCGCCAGAAAAGCATCATCAGATTCCAAATTGAGCATGAGCTAAGCAAGTAGGTGTCAGGTTCATCTTCTAAGTGTATGATTGGGCACACCCCCTTTTCTCTGCCTACCAGGTATTGGGGTAAGAATTTGGACCCTCAAACAGATGAAGAGAAGGAGGAGGAGAAGAGGGGATTTGCCAATAACGGATTCAATCAGTTTCGCAGTGATCGCATTCCATTGGATAGAGAGATTCCAGACACAAGAGATCCCAGGTCAGTCAGGTCACCAGACCAAAGCCTGTGGTAGCCTCAAAATATAACCAGTATATATATATATATATATATATATATATTTTTTGGCTTATTTTTCAGGTGTGTAGACCGCCACTACTCGAGTAGACTTCCCAAGGCTTCTGTTGTCATCATTTTCCATAATGAAGCTTACACAGTTCTCCTTCGTACCATCACAAGCATCCTCAATCGTTCTCCTCCAAACCTTCTCCATGAAATCATCCTTGTCGATGACTTCAGTGATCACGGTATATGCTGATTCAGCATAATTGAAGTAGAGTTTAAGTTTTTTGTTTTGTTTTTTTATTTGTTTGTTTTTTCTTTCTCCAGACGATTTAAAGGAAAAATTAGAAAACTGGATAGCCCCTAACCCCAAGATCAAGTTGTTTCGGCACAAGAAGAGGGAGGGTTTGATCAGAGCTCGTATGACAGGTGCTCAAGTGGTGACAGGAGGTGTGATAGTATTCCTGGACTCACACTGTGAGTGCAACACTGGCTGGTTGGAACCACTCCTGGAGCGGATACATTTGAACCGCTCAACTGTGGTCTGTCCTGTCATCGATGTCATCAGTTTAGATCGACTGGAATACTCCACCGTACGAGGACCTCCTGGTGTGAGGGGGGGCTTTAATTGGGGGCTCCAGTTCAAGTGGAAGAAAATTCCAGATTATGAGCAGAGAAGAAGAGGTCATGATGAAACAAGGTGAGGAGAGAAAGACTTTATTTATTGTCCCTCCTCTACTTGGAATGGAAAAAGTCTGTGGCAAATAAGTTGGATTAGAAGTATTCAGAACAATGGTCTCTACATGTAGGGAAGTGAAGTCCCCCACCATGGCAGGAGGACTGTTTGCCATAGACACCAAGTACTTTTTCGAGATAGGTGCCTATGACATGGGAATGGACATCTGGGGAGGTGAGAACTTGGAAATTTCATTCCGAGTAAGTGAATCAGTGTTGTATTTATATTTGCAGTGTCATATGCTCTGTCTGTACTGTAGATCTGGATGTGTGGTGGTCAGCTGGAAATTATTCCATGTTCTCGCGTAGGTCACATTTTCCGCAAACGTCAGCCGTACACGTTCCCTGGAGGCGTTGACCAGATTCTCGTCAAGAATAACATGCGATTGGCTGAAGTTTGGATGGATGAATACAAAGAACATTATTATGCAAAGAGACCTGATATCCTGCACCGTTCCTATGGTGATATTAGCAGTAGGCTGGCCCTCAGAAAGAAACTTCATTGCAAATCGTTTAAGTGGTACTTGAAGCATGTGTTTAGTGAACTTCCTCTTCCCAATGAAAACCTGTGGCATGGAGGAGCTGTGAGTGACTCGATATACTGACTGACATACAAAGACTGACCATACAAATATTAACTGATGCTCCTGATCTTGCAGTTGCAGAATCCATCTTCACACATATGCCTGGACACCATGGGTGGAAGGGAGGGTGCTGAGGTAGGCCTCTACAGTTGCCACGGACAAGCAGGAAATCAGGTCAGCTGGCCACAAATTCACCTCAACAAAAAGAGTGTTGAATTTTATCGTCGTGTAGGAGTTTGGGTTCAGTGATTTGGGGGAGCTTCAGTTTGAGGAGGACTTGTGCTTGGATGTGTCGTCATCAGGTGTGGGAGCACATATCTACATCATGAATTGCCATGGATTCGGTGGAAACCAGAAATGGCTTTATGATAATAAGGTCAGGGATCATAGTTTGGTAAAGGGTCATCAATTTTATAATCATACTTTTTATGTAGACCCATGTGATGAGGCATTCTGTGAGTAGATTATGTTTGGACGTGGATGATAGAAGGACTACTCCCATCATGAACACATGCAAGAACATTGCTTCTCAGAGATGGATCTTCTCTCGACACTACACACCGAAAAGAGACAGAACACGTAATCAGGTCTCCTAGACATTCAACCCATCATTCCAGATCTCCAGTTATTGTACACACATTCTTTTGGTTTTTTGTTTGTGAAAAAATTGTTGCCACCTTGTTGTATTGTGGTCATTTGCAATTTTACCGCCGGCTTAAGTACTGTCACGTGACTTGTATTCCAGCGTGTAAAAAAATAATGAATGCGAACATGATCATTCATGTTTGTGACCGATAAGTGAGGTCAGTTCACTGAATTGAGTATAGTATACAGCTGATGTTCCAGTACCTCTGTGGTAGGAAGACAACGCATCCCTTCTGTTTCCCGGCGCTGCCTGGGAGCTAGCTGAGTCATCGTGTCTAAGTATTATTGGCCTAGTAAGACTTGAACACCTGAAGGAAGTACTTCAGTATTATCCTAGAGGTAAGTAAGTTTTCTAAATGAACCACACACGTACAGTATGATATCTAGCTATGGTTTAGTCTAGGTACCATGGTGTGACACAGTGAGTCTGGCATTGTCATGGCTAATCAGCTTTTCTCCCTGCTTGAATGGTCATTGCTATAAAGCTATGATGCTGGGCCACACCACGTCGTTGTGTGCTCTCTATGGGGTACATGCATAGGGGTGTCGGGGAGCCCTCCAGTGAGGCTAGTACAATACTTTAGTGAACTATTCAGAGTGGAAGACATTCCAAAGGTACATCAAAGGTATCCAGGCTTTGAGTTGGTATCCCAATAATACATCCAGTACAGAGTTCATGTAGGGGGAGGTAGGAATGAGGATCACTCAAATTTCAAGAAGCTAGTGATTGGCCAAGGCCAGGTATGGCTGATCAGCCCTGGCTTTCTACTTACAGTTACCTGAGAAGCCACTCTGTACTGCTGCTACCACTGATGATGACTCTGCACATCCAAGACTAGCTAATTCATGAACTCATACTGACCTTCCTTAGCTTCATGTCTTACTTTTACCATGCATACTCCGTACATTACAGACATGTCCATGCATGTGGATTGGACATACCTGCTGTAAGGTATCTAAGCATGTACGATACATGGACCATGTGCCATCATGCCAATGCTGATTTGCCCCTATAGGGAAGTAAGGCATGATTAATGCCGTTTTGGTGTTGCCTATACGAGTATGCCATTACTGAACAAAGCTTCAATGTCCTTTGTTTGATGACTACATGACAGTATGAATGCTTACACCATCCTGAATCTTAGCCACCAGTCATGCAGTCTTCTCACCTCTCGGGGAAGAGGAAACAGCTCATCGTAGTGTTGGAAGGAGTATTTAGTTTAGTACTGATAACCTCCAATTAACACTCTATTCCTTAAAAAGCAGTGCTGCTAATTTTTCCTAATTAGTCTTTTTCACTCTATATAATGCCCTCTTGCTTTGTACTATTGCAATGATGTTCAGTTCACAATATCTGCTTCTTTATTTCAGATATCTAACTGGATTGGTGATCGTACCTCATTGACGAAGAAAACTGACTGGGAATGCCTCCCCCACCCCCTCCCCCGCCCCCTGGTCCCCCTCCTCCCCCTGCATTGACTAGTGCCAACACAGAGAAACCAAAACTGAACAAGAAGGAGCAGAAGGATCGAGGGGCCTTACTGGGAGCCATTCACAAAGGAGCTAAACTAAAGAAGGCAGTCACTAACGATAGAAGTGGACCAATACTGGACAGTAAGTCTAGAGCAAGGGTAGATCTGTTAGTAGAGGCTATCTCATAGAAGAAGAGAATTTTAGGCAAGGTTGTAAGGGGCAGCCTGTGTGTTATTATGTGCATCTCTATCTCTCGGTTTTTGCAGCAAGGTAAACTAGATTAGTTTTTTTTGGGTAGCCTTTCCAGGTGGTCTGCCCACCTCTTACAAACTGCTGTGCACATATCTCCAGTGTTATTAGCACCACATAAGTTGCACTTCTGTTAGTAAGCTCTGACCACTAAAACAATCAGTGAGCTTTATATGGAAATGTATTCCTTTATGCTTCAAGAGTACTATCAGAGAGTTTCTCTGACAATGGCTCAAATTTCTCACTGTCATGAGTGGCTTCAAACTCAAATAAATTGGTATAAATTTCATGCAAGGAAAAAATTCGGAGTATTGATTTAGTGTAGCCTTCTGAGTGTGTTTATTTACCTGGATGTGTATGCAGCAAGCAGGAAGTGGCGTTTAGGTTTGTGTATGTTGACCTCGTCAACTGTGGTTCCTTAACTCACCAGTTGTGTTCCTATAATCAGCTCCTTATGCTAACTGTGATGATGTTATGCGTTCTTAATAACTGGGCTAAGGCTAGGACTAGACCTCGTCAACTGTGGTTCCTTAACTCACATGTTTACCCAGTTGTGTTCCTATAATCAGCTCCTTATGCTAACTGTGATGATGTTATGAGTTCTTAATAACTGTGCTATTTCAACGATCAATTCACTTCATGTGGGTCGAGTGTAATCTGTAAATTTCTCATTGAAGTATTGCCCTTTTTTCTGCACAGAATCAGGCCAATAATTTATTGTAGTTGACTCTGACTAATTATTATTCAATACAGTGGTACTTCAGAGTTCCTATTTTTCTCTTTCAGAACCCAAATCATCAGGAGGTGGTGGTGGTCCTATGCGTCCCCCTGGGGGAGGTGGAGGGGGTGGAGGTGGAGGTGGAGGGGGAGGTCTGTTTGCGGGAGGAATACCTGCTCTCAGAAAGACCGGGAGAAATGCTTCGTCTAATTCAGATGTCTCATCTCCACCCTCATCTGGTGGTGAGTGGGATAGGGTGGGACCCTCATCTGGGGTAGGATGGGAACCAACTAGCTGCTCTATAATAGCATCACAATTGCATTGGAATGACATCTCCTGAAATGGAATTGTATGATATTAATTGCTTTGTGTTTGTTGGTTTAGGTTTTAAACCTCCAGTTCCTCGTTCCAATGTGAATGTCACACAGTCTTTGAATCCCTCTGGTTTGAGGCCCCATGGAGACAAATCCATGTCTCGTTCCATCTCAGCTGGCAATACTGCATCTACTGGACGATCTCTCCCTTCTCCTGGACGATCTCTCCCTTCTCCTCCAGCTCGTGGTCCTACACCCACCTCCTCAATGCCCACTAGGACAAACCCCCCACCTCCTCCCCCTAGCCGTAACCCTCCAACCACCTCCCTCTCACGCCCTCCCCCTCCTGCACGGTCTGCTTCCCCCAATACTTCATCACGTTCTGGTCCCACCTTGCCTCAGAGGAACCCCGCCCCTACTGCTACCATACCTCGTGGAGCCCCTCCCCCGCCCCCTGGACGATCCAACCCTCCCTCTAGTCAAAATTCACGGTATGTGACACTCCCATATGTGTGCATGCATTCTTTAACATGGTTGACACTTGTATTCAGAAAAGATTTAGTCACAGAACCTAAATGTTTAGATAACTTTACTGCTATCTGTCCAGTTCAAAAAGATAATCATGAAACCACATCATAAAGGAAGAATACAATGCATTGATTACAATGCTGTGTGATTTTCACGTACTGCAGACCACCCCTACCTGCAACTCCAGGAGGAAAACCTTCCTCGTCCATTTCCAGTCGACCCCTCCCAGCTGCTCCTGGAGGATCCAGTCGCCCTCCCCCGCCATCTCGGAGTGATGCCCCACCCCTTCCTCCAACAAGATCGGATCTCCCTGCTCCTCTTCAAACCAAGGCTATCCACAATGATGTGGGCATGAGAGGTCGTCCCCTCCCCCCTCAGCCCCCTCCTAATCGGAGTAGTGTTTCAGAGGACTCTTTGACTTCCAGCATGAGAGGAGGCAGGAGTGGTAAGTAAACATTCTATGGTTTCACTCTGGGCCTGGCATTGTAGCTGGGCCTGACATTGCTAGAATAAACATGACCAGATTTGAAAGCAAAAGAGTCTAAAGTTGCCTCAATACTAAAACTGAAAAATCATTGTTGTCTGTTATTGCCCATGAAATTCCCCTATTGGATATCAGAGGGAGCTGCATCTTTAGATCTAGTGTTCACCTAAAAAGTATGTGGCAATTACTAGTGGAAAACAATCTTTAATCCGATTAGTGTTTCACTTGTACTGTAATTCAATATCCTGTCTTTAGTGCCAAATTTGAAGACTTGAATTGCTCAAAATCACTCATTTTACCATTGCCACATGCATAATAATCATGCTCTCTCTCCCCTTTGTTCAGGTCCTCCTCCGCCCCCATCCAGAAGTGCCAATCCTCCACCAAAGAGCGGAAACCCCCCTGCCCCATCCAGAGCTAACAACCCCCCTACCCCATCCAGAGCTAACAACCCCCCACCCCCTCCTCCTAACCGCAGCCTCCCTCCCATTCCTCCCCCCAACAGACAACCATCCCCTACCAGTAGCGAAGGCAGCAATTCTTCCATCAATGAAAGAAGAAAATCCAGCAGGTATAGTACTAAAGTCAATTTTGTGCACCTTGATCATCTTGATCATTCACTATAACTCAACCAAATTTCTAGTTTAATGCATCAACAGAGAGCTGATTATCCACTCTCTCTGTCGGTGTTTGAAATTTGATTAAGAATTGAGAAAGTTATAGCAGGTATAGTGATAGCCTCGAACCCAGCCTCTCTTTTCCTTTTTTGGGGCGGGGGAAAAAGAGAGCCTGGTATCCACTGTTTGCGCATGCGCCAGTTTTTCCCAGAAGTCTGGGAATTAGGATATCACTCAGATATTTCCGCTACACGATCGTCATAATAATGGGCGCGGTTGCACAACTAGCATGCTAGCTATAGTTTTACTCGTGCTCCTTTGCTGCTGCTCTTCCAATACACACTGCTGTCAAGTCTACGATGGGAAGGATATCCACTGTTTGCGCATGCGCCAATTTTTGAATTATATAATTAATAAACGCGCATGCGATGACAAGTTTTGACGTCCAGCAAGTGCTACGATCTCATGCATGATGTCGTACTATTCCGAGTAGCCTCATATTCCGAGAATGCTTAGATCCTCCTGGGCATCAGAAGTAACAAGGGCTTCAGGGGCACGGAAGAGAAGGCTATCTGATCTAAGACTGGCAGATGTAGCGAGGTAGTACTGGCCTAGCCTCGTCGGAGGGGCCTGGGGATGAGGCTAGTACTGGCCAAAACATCGTTGGTCGATCATCAGAGCATATATCTACATCTATGGTCAGAGCAACTAGTAGAGAGGCAACCAGTACTGCACTACGCTTCACCAGCATCATCATGAAGGGGAGAGTCTGGTAGAACAGATCTTTCTATAACCAGTTTGGTAGAAGTACCAGGTTCTCTTTTCCCCATCCCCAAAAAAAGGAAAAAAGAGGCTGGGTTCGAGGCTATTGTAGTGAATGATCAAGGTGAATGCAGATAGTAGATAACTGAGCTATAGTGAGTGACCCCCTATTTTGTATTTGCACAGTGGTAGTGGTGGTAGTGGTGGTGGTACAGCAAGTGTAAAAATGCCTCCCCCTCCTCCTCGTTCCAATGCACCCACAGCGACTATGCCAAGAAATGCTCCCCCTCCTCCCCCTGGTTCCAGAGGTCCAGCTCCCCGTATCAACCCTCCCCCTCCCCCTTCACGCAACGCACCCCCAGGGGGTGGGAAATCAGGCCCTCCTCCTCCCCCACCCTCTAGGAGCTCAGAGTCTAATGATGGTGAGACTCCTCCCACTTTATTAAAGTTTGAGTCGTTTATTTTGTTGTGTGCACATATAGAATTAGAGAATCGCTTCCACTTTCGTAATGACCTACCAGCACCTGAGCTATGGCGACATGGACCAAAGACATATCCTAGTCATGCAGCTGCCAGTAGAAATAAAGGTGTGTGTGTGTGTGCATGCATCCATGTAAAGGAATGCTTGGTGGTGGGCTCTAATTAGAGAAGTCCTGAACCATTTCTTTGATTTGCTATAGGAGGAACTAATAGGAGAGCCCCTCCAGCTCCAGCAGGGGGTGGAGTCAATGGTAGGCATGCCCCTCCCCCTCCTCCCCCAGGAAGGAGTGCCCCTCCTCCATTACCATCCCACTGACTGATTTAATATCCGTAAACTTTATTATTTTTCTGGTTTTTGTTTATGGCGTGCATGTCTCTGATACACCTGCCCTGCACATGCAATTAATATTATTATCAGTTCACTTAGAATTCTATGGAGGTATAGTTACCATTACTTTAATGTGTATTGGACTTATGTGTATTGTAATCATGTAGCTATGCATTCAATAATAATAGTGTGATGTACCACGATCATAATGAAGTCTTTATTTATGCTGTACTTGTTACAGTCACTAGCACAGTCTTTTATTTCTATGCAATGTGTGTTTCATGTCGTGTGTATAGCTTTGGGTTTGCACTGTTTCTGTGCTGTTTATAAATTCAGATTTTTGTTTTTCTATGAAATTTAAACGAATAATGTGTACTCTATAACAAATAGTAAAATAATATTAGCAATAAAAATGAGTTAAAATTGAACGGTTTTTATTTGTTTGGTTTATGAGGTGTTGGGTGGAGTTTTGAGTGGAGGAGGATGCCAGGTGTACCTGTCACTTCCTCTTGCTGTTGAGGAGGTGGTAATGTTCGAAGATCTAGTGGTGTCCCTAAATCAAAAATTAAAGCTGTCATGCACATGCAGTTCAGACAAGTTATTATGACAGTACCTTGATTTCCTGTGTCCATGGCAACAGCAACTATCAAATTCTTCACAGCCCCTGCAATTTGGTCTAATTTTTGATCACTACGTAATGCCCTGTAAAGATGCATGGCTGACAACTCCAAACGACATAGCTAAATCTGTACCTTCTAGATATGCTAGACTTGCAAAGAGGACACTTTGGTCGCTTTGAAGATGTGATAACACGTGTTATACACTCTCTTTACAATACATAAGGAATATATAGCATATTATATAGTTCTTATCATCTTTATGTACTTACTGGCAGAAGACATGGGTACAAAGAGTGACTGAGGGGTTGGTAATAATTTCCAGACTACACATAATAGCCACATTTTGGTAAGCCTACGTGCAAGCTCTGACTTTCTATTTTAATACAACTGACCATATTGGACACAGCAGGTTGTCTTGCATCTCCCTCAATGCCGCCTTCACTTCATCCACTGCCATAACAAACATTTCCCGCCAAATGAGCACCAAAACCGTAAAACTCCGTGCACTATTCGTGGACTTGAAGCTGGTATGCCGTATGTCGAGATTGAGTTCAGTGACTTAGAGTTCCACGAGACACTAGGAAGAGGTTCTGCAGGAAGTGTGTACAGAGCAGTATGGCGCTCCAAAGACAAAGTGGTGGCTGTCAAAAAACTAAATCTTCTGGAAGATGAGGTAGGTAGCTCTAGATATTTTATTTAATGCCCACCATAACAAAAAGTCCTTCAGGCTGAAGTCCTGAGTTCTTTGAGCCACAGAAATATAATTCAATTCTTTGGAGCAGTGACGATTGCCCCCAACTACTGTATTGTAACTGGTTAGTTCCATAGATGATAGTACCTATCCAAGTTGCCAACTCAACATAGCTCATGCTCTAATCAAATTAGCAGGTATTTGCTAATGCAGTACTAACTTTGAGTGTGTTGACTGTTGATTATTTGCTTTCTTTTCTAATGATAGTGTTAAATATTTATTTGTAGAGTTTGCAGAATTGGGTTCTCTGTATGAATACCTCAAGCAAAACTCCATTGCCTACCAGCAAATACTGCAATGGGCCAAGCAGATAGCCCTTGGTAAAGCACTTAAATGTGACCCTCATACCTGACTTCATATTTATTTGCAGGTATGAACTATCTGCATTATGAAGCTCCCATCACAGTCATTCACAGAGACCTCAAATCTAAGAATGGTCAGTAACTCTTGCTTTTAGATATCAAAACATCTGGTTAGAAAGGACAATGTTAATGCATTGTTTATCTATTATGTTTGTGTAGTTGTTTTCATATATTGCTTTTCACTTTTCAGTTGTGATAGCGTCAGATCTGGTGGCCAAGCTCTGTGACTTTGGTTCTTCCAAGTTCCATCCTCATACCACCAAGTTATCCCTAGTGGGCACTTTCCCTTGGATGGCTCCTGAGGTTATCACAGTATTGAAATACATACTACTGTTTGAAGTGTGTGTACTTGGTATTATCAGGTGATCCAGCAGCAACCGGTGACTGCATCCTGTGACGTATTTTCATACAGTGTGGTTCTTTGGGAGTTGCTGACTCATGAAGTTCCTTATAAAGGAGTGGAGGGACTCCAGGTGGCTTGGTTGGTGGTTGCTAAGGAACAACGTCTCACCATTCCTACCAGTTGCCCTCCAGTGTTTGCTAATTTGATGAAGAAATGTTGGGCCCAAATGCCACAGGACAGGCTCACCTTCAAACAGATATTAGTCGAGTTAGAGAACATAATGGAAAATGGTAAGTACTTTGGAGGAAAATGGATGGGATTGTAGCTCCCTTACCGGTATGTCTGCGTCTTTTATGTAGGTACTGTTGAAGAGGAGACTGACTGTTTCCTGCGTAAGAAGCCGGAGTGGAAGGCAGAGATAGAGACAAAGCTGGAGGAACTCAAGAAGATGGAGAATGCCCTCACTGACAGAGAACAAGAACTCAAGAAGGTAAAGTGGTGTTGAATTGGTGGATGAATTTCCAGTAGAGCTATTGTTGTTATTGTGTAGAAAGAGCAAGCATTGGCTGCCAGGGAGAAACACTTGGAGTCCATCAGTTCTTCCAGAACTGCAGCTGAAGTAAGCCTCTATGTTAAAGTGGGAGAGAGAATCAAGACTTGTCATGATCCTGAGTGACCACACCCCTTTAAAGTAGGATGATGTAACTGATTGAGCCACACCCCCTGTAGGCCGGAGGAGAGGGTCTCAATGTGGAGCAGTGGAGTGAACATGATGTGGTGGATTGGCTGTTTAGTCTTCAGGAGGACAATGCCAGCGAGCTCACCCAGTATGCCACCCTCTTTGAGCGCCACCATATCAGTGGGAAGGTCCTGTTTACTCTGACGGAGGACAACCTGATCCACGTGGGAATCCACAGCATTGGACACCGCAAGCAACTCCTGGAGCTTGTCGAACAACTCAAGAACAATCACTATCGTCTCCTCCACTTCCCCCCACTCTACCAACAAGCTAAGGTGAAGGTTTAAAATACAGTGGAACCTCCCTCCAAAAGAGGGCAAAATCTCTCAACAAAGTACAACCTCCTGTCCATTATTCTGAGGTTCCATTGTAACAATCATGTACACACCTCAAATTGGCATTCTCTTTCTCTAAGACTCCAACCAGACCTGTTGCTCTGGAGCACGTAACTGAAAATTTGACAATTATATTTGGAAATTTGTGTCGCAAGGGCCCGAGGCCTGAGGTAGGTAGTACTGTATTGCACATGGAACATTCACTCGTCCATCCATATGATAGGAACACAAGTGGAAATATCTGATAGACTTTGATGGGGCGTGGCAGGGGTTAGTGCAGACTGTCCAGTTTGTGTTCTCTCAGTCCATTCCTTCAGATATTGTGACCCTTTCACAGCCTCCCTTCCTTTCCCCAGGATGGAGGGAGGGGCCATGCCCTCCTCTCCTAGGCTGCATCATATACTATAAGGTAAGTAGCAAATTGATTATTTCCCACATGGTTCACTATCTTGGCAAGTGCAAAAGACCAATCATATAAGCAGTGCATACAAAATTAATAGTACTTTCAACAGAAGCCTGCATGATGGCACTGGTCTATCTTGATAGCTCTTTCCTTGCCAGATGAAACCTTGCTAACTTCATTATATATTGCACTGACTCCACACCTGGCCTGGCTTTGGACTATTTCTCTTTTCTTTAGGAGGATAAAGTGCAACGACCACGCGAGACACATTATTCGTTTTCTCCCAATGAAAATGGCCACACAGATGAGCTTTGTGTCAAGTTGGTCCTCATCCCAAGGAAGTCAAATTCCTCCAAAAAGAATATCAGACAATCCACTCCCCATACTAAGTCCTCCTCCTCTTTCTCTCAAGAATCTGAGACCATTGTGCCTCTCCCACCAAGTAGAATGAAATCCTCTCCACAGCTCTCTGGCGTTTGGGGCTCTCGCTTGAATACTTCCTCACCATTTCCATCTTCTGCTAGTGACACTATGAAGAGGAATCACAGTGGTCACGGTAACCAGAAAGCATGGGTGAATCCTGGCAGTGGAGCAGCTGTCGTTAAGAGCAGATCTGGAGGTCAGAGTGCAGTGCCACGCCCTCATAGTGAGATTTTATCAAGTTCTGGTAGTTCTACCCCAAGTGAGTGGCGATCTCGTGAGGCCTCACCCGGTTCTGGTCCTCTTTTTACTGTTGGCTCTGCAGCTAAACTGCATAATCTTTCTGACAACAAACCGAATGACAGAAGTAGAAATCAGCAAGCGTGGCAGAAAGTTAAAAAGACAAGTTTGAAAGGGGAAAAGGCCAAGAGACAATTATCGTATGCATCATCGTCGTCGTCGTCGTCATCGTCATCATCATCCAGGCCCAGACAAGACGGAGACTACCAGCGGTCATACAGCACCAGTCAGGCACGCAGACAGGGGAAGGGCCGGGGGGAGAGGGTAGGAGAGGGCAGGAAACCTGGCAGTGAACCTTTGTATCGTGGGAAGGGGCCACAGTAACAATTGATCAGTTCACAGCTAATTAACTCACCTCATTCCAGGGGCAGAACCTGGATCAAAGCAGGCAAAATTGTTAGGGGACTATTTTTATAACAATCTAATTTTTCACATTGTATATATTTTATGCAACAGTTTTATACAATCATGATTATTATTGTTTTAAAAAAATGAAATAATTGTTGATCAACAAAACTGTAATACAACTAAGAGCAACAACCAAAACGTCTTCTCTCAGCATTCATGGGACAACCCACCATGCTCCAACTGTTTGTCTCTATATCGTAACACTCGATACTGCTGGAATAGCCCGAGGCTGATCCCATGTACCCTCCTAGGGCATACAGCTTCCTTCCAACCACACACACACCAAGTCCACTACGAGGTTCATTCATATTGGCCACCAACTCCCAACTCTGTTTCTCCTTACTGTACACCTCAACACTGCTCAGACTCTGCGAACAGTCACACCCTCCGACCACAAACAGTGACGAGCCCAACACGCCTACACCGGCCATACAGCGAGGAGAATGCATATCAACTATCAGACTCCATTTGTCCAACTTCAGGTCGTACATCTCACAGCTAGCCAAATCAGAACCTCCATCATAACCACCCACAACGTAGATGCATTTATCCAAGACACCGACATCGTGCATGCTACGAGCTGTATTCATCTGAGCCACATTGGTCCAAGTCTTGGAAGAAGGATCATACCGCTCCACTGTCCTCAAGCAGCTCATGACCCCATCGTAACCACCCATCGCATACAGCGAGTTCTCTAACGATGCAGCTGCTACGCTACTTCTCTCTTGAGTCATGTCTGCCAGACGTGTCCACGAGTTCAAGTGAGGGTCATAACACTCCACCATTCTGCAGAGAGAGAGAGAGAGAAGTAAGTTGTAAGAATTCATAAAAATGAATCAGGTTTGGCATTGTCCAAGAAGAATAGAACACAATGGATATCTAAGGAGCAAGTCACTGAGACTTCCTTAATTTCTAAAGTCACTGTAGTAAGAGAAATGCCTATTGCTATGGCTTCAAGAAATAATGGAATTCCTCAGAGAATTCCCTATCACATGATTGGCAGTGATGTTAAAGCGGAGGAGAAACTGTAATTCTAGTAATCAAAAACATTCAGGTCCTCCAATAACATAAATAACATAAATATCTTTGTACGGGGTTTTTCCTCCCAAGATAATTGCATTAAAATTTTATTTGACATGGCTGCATGTTTTTGTTTTTGTTATTGTTTAGGAGTCACTATGCGTGGTATTCAATATCAAGTGATGAGACATACCTGAGTGCTTGAATGCCATCAGATCCTCCCACAACATAGAGCAGTCCATTCAGGAACGAGATGCCTACCCCTCTACGACAAGTCTCCATAGGAGCCAACATAGTCCAGCTGTTCTCCCGTGGGTTGAACCTCTCCACACTGCTGACAGTTGAGCGTCCCGGGTTGGTTTCCCCACCCACCACATACAGGAATATGCTCTGTCCAACGGATTTCCGTGGAACATATTGGGTAAGATCCTGAGTATCCATAAACAACTCTGCTAGTTGAGGACAGCTCTGGAAACTTTTTGCATTTGCTAAAAGAATCTGACAGTTTGAGTCGGACGCCAACATAGGATCCGATGCGAGTTTTTCAGAGAGCGTTGACCAGGGGATCAGTGGGAGTTTTACGTGACGGAGGATTTCACCCACAGTGTCCAAGCGAGAGCATTCATCGTGTTTGTACCAACACAACACACAATCTAATACCTCTTCTTCAGAAAGCACGTGAAGGTTCTCCGATTTTACCAACATCTGGAGGACAGAAGAAGGGATGGAGAGGAATTCCTCCGAGTGCCACACTTCATGAAAGTTCTCCAGAGCAAATTCCCAACTCCGCTGGTAGAGACGAGAACAGCTGAGCAGCTCTGCAAATGCAGCAATACCGAGACAGTTCTCCACGTCTATCTGAGCTTCCAGGAACTCGCAGCAAGCATCCACAACTGATATCATTTGCAGGAGATTAGCAGCAGCCAGTACTGCTTGTACATTGTCTTCACGAATCACAAGATTGGAAGAATAAGCAAAGTCGATTAATGTCCGCAGGGCTTCAGAGTCCATGCCACTCAACTCCACACGAGAAAGAGAACTTTCTAGATGCTGATTGGTGAACATGGCATTGAAGTAAGGACTGCAGGCCGCCAGTACCAATCTGTGAGCCATGAACTCTTCTTCTTGCACACACAAGGTGATGTCACACAGGTTGCTATGCTCACGAAGCTGTTTCATGCAGGAGAGAAGGGAGGTAGCATGATCTGATGCCTTGAAGAAAAAATTGGAGCATGCAGCTTGTCCAGTGGCTTGATCTGCACAAGTAACACTTTGATGAGGGAGCTGTAGCTAATTATCTGACAGACTCCTACATTAAACCATGGTTATTACCTGTATCTGTTTCCATCCTTCAGCTAACAGCTAAATGAAGTTTTATGAGAGAAACTGCTGAGGATTAGCTACACTTGTGACCTGCAGATCGGATCTGATATCTTTTGAGTCCCCTAGCTAGCTAGCTAGTATGTGCAGCAAACAGGACATGAAAATAGCCCTGATTGTGAATCTAGTTCACTTGGGAAATCCAAAATATGCAGGAAGAAAGTCTTGAGTTTTATCATGCATGCATGCACGACACATGCTTGCTTGCATGACGGTGCAAAAACTCTGAATAATGCACACCAAGGAAAGTAGGAGGAGCTATCTTGACTAACATGTAACGTCATAGCTGATCTAAAAATAGTTAATGACCTTAAACGGGGTATGGAGCAATGACCAAAAAGTGCCCAAATGCCTGAGTACCACCCCCTCGGGTGACAAAAATGACCAAAGGAGTCTTGCGCGGCACATGTGACGTTGCGTGATTTGGGTGTTCATTTTGGATGCTCCACTTTGTGACTCAACCGACCGAGGCCAGGAAGCAAGCCCTTTATAACCAAGCGACGGAAAGAGATTGTTAGAGTTGGAAGTAGTGGAGAGTTGCTTGTTTTCTTGAAAGAATAGGGTCACAATGGGAGGAATAGCCAGTTTATTCAAGAGCCTTTTCGGGAAGAAGGAGATGAGAATACTAATGGTGGGGCTGGACGCAGCTGGAAAGACCACCATCTTGTACAAGCTAAAACTCGGAGAGATAGTCACTACTATCCCAACTATAGGTAGGTGGTGGAAATAATACCATTGAGAATGAGTGGGTCGTAAAGTGTACTAGTTTTGAGCTTGCCCCTGTTCTGTAGCCTTGTAGGTGTACATATGATGTGATTAACTGTACTACTATCCTAGCTTGTAATAAATGGCTGGCTTCCATGTATGTAGCCGAATAGGATGGAGTTTGTTCTATGGTATTTTTCTTAAATAAATTTTTCTTTTCCTCTTTTCCTTTGCCAGGATTCAATGTAGAGACAGTCGAGTACAAGAACATTAGTTTTACAGTATGGGATGTCGGGGGTCAGGATAAAATCAGGCCTCTCTGGCGGCACTATTTCCAAAATACACAAGGTAAATGAAATTTGAAATTTTTTATGGGTGGGCACTACATAGAAATGCAAGAGGGAGTGTTTTCAAGAACTCCTATGATTAAATCATCCTTGCGCACATAGTATCCCTGTTGACCACACCCATTTCACATCCCGTATAGTGGAGAGTGGTGTGGGTATGTGGTTGAAGGGCTATCTATGCAGATAACTAGGGACCTGGGGTCTCCAGGTATGAGGAGTGAGTACCTTATACGGGTTATAGGTATGTGGGAAGCAGGAAGGGTTCAGTACATCCCCATTAAGGCCACATGGGTTATGTGTGAGTATTTGTAATTGGTTTTTAGATATTATTTTGTGTACAGCCAGAATTGCATGTTGTGCCCACTATTGTCTGCCCTTTCACTGATCATAATCATAACAATCTCCTTATCTCATCTCTCCTTATATGCATTCAATATGTGACAACTAACATTGGGGGGTGTTTGCATACAAATCTGTCAGAGAGGTGTCATGATCTCCTAAATCAAGATATTTAATTAGCTACTTCAAAGGGGAATGGAATAAGGAGATGTCATCAGTAGTCTATAGTGTTAATTTATGCCCCTAATAAGATCCATTTAGAAGCATTCTGCTATCTTTAATGCTCACTAAAATTGAGTGTAGAGAAAGAACATATTGACACTCTCTCTATGCTTGTCTCTTGTGTAGGATTGATATTCGTAGTGGACAGCAACGACAGAGAAAGAGTTGGAGAGGCTCGTGAGGAGCTGATGCGAATGTTGAACGAGGATGAATTGAGAGATGCTGCACTACTGGTTTTCGCAAACAAGCAGGTATGAGCAAGACTCATTGTCTGGCATGGGTTTCAAGAAATTAGTTTAGGTGGTGTTTACCAAGTCTCTGCAGTTTCAAGAGCTTATATTCAGGGGTGTCCCCATTTTAACTGTCAATTCTGCTCTTGTGTGTATTAGAGGTGGCAATCTCTAGGCAGTTAGTTTTATAGAGGCATCTCCTTTTAAAGTTTATATGTTACTATTGTTGTTTTTTCACATTTCCTCTTCGTAAGATTGGATAATTTTCTCGGGTGATTTGGATGGTGTTTGTTGTATGTTTGCAGGACTTGCCCAATGCTATGAATGCTGCAGAAATCACAGACAAGCTAGGTCTCCATTCCCTACGTAATCGCAACTGGTACATCCAAGCGACGTGCGCCACAAGCGGGGACGGTCTCTACGAAGGACTGGACTGGCTTTCGCAACAGCTCAAGAACCAAAATAAGTAGTGTGGGGACGTATTGGATTTGCTTATTAGCTCATGTGTACACTTTAGCAATAAAATTCCAAAAAAATATTGTGCTAATAAAATAATTTATGGCTAATTATTTTTTGTGCTTGCATTATGTAACATGTTAATTATTCTACATCAATTATTTTTTAAAGAATTTGTATTTACCAAAGTGCTGGTCGTGAAGTTAGTGTGTGTGCCTGGAGGGTTACTTTTAAGTTTGGTTGGTGTATATTATTTAGAAAATATTTAGCAAGCAAAAAAAAAAGAAGCTATATCACTGAGCTAAACATGAATTGGATGAAGTTGTAAAGTTAGCTAGCTTGGACGTTCCTTTTTTGGCATTGTTCCTGTGGCCATCATGTAGATGCTAGTGCCAATAAGTACTAGAGTCACCCCAGAAAAGGCCAGAAATGCACCTGCAATCCTCCTATCAGCATGTGTCTTCATAAACACTGGCAAACCATCCTTTTTCTGCACATTCACAGAAATTGTCATGAGATCAATAGTCCTTAATCAGCTAGTCTGCTAGTGTTTCAATAGCTAATCATACTGACCCCAAATTTTTTCTGGAAGTGTGAGACTCTATTTCCACTTCCGAGCTCCTCTGCGACTCTGTTTTGGTACTCTTTTCGCAGACTTTCAGCCGCCATACTAGCTCAAGTGCAGTCAAAGGTGAAAGGTCAATATGTTCTAAATTATCGAAAGTTGAGAGTAATTTTGAAATTATAATTACAGGAATGGTGAAGTTGAGTCATTTAGTTAAAGCAGGTAAGACGTAGTTGCATTCTTATTTGCTATTTGACTGTGATCTGATTACAGGTGTGGCAGGTCTGGTGGGTGGAAAGCTAGCCAGTCTCGCCAGGGACAATCCTGAAACTGCCAAGCCCCTCCTTCTTTGTACTGCAGCCTCTTCTGCAGTGGGTGTGGCTACTGGAATATGTGTGGCATGGTATCGTAAAGCCCCTCTCCATGTTTATGCTATTTCTGTGGGTACGAACTTTGCAGTCTCTTCCTTCGCTTTTTTCAGTGAGTTCCATGACGTTATCTGCTGCCATGGCAATGGAGACCACTGCTATGGCAATATAGACCATTTCTTTGCTAGGTATGCGTCAGACATTACTGGGTGCAATGCAGTCGTCAGATCCTCTCACTTTGGAACCAGAAGGTTACACATCCTCATTAACTAACATGATTCCTGTATGGTCTGGAGGACAGGAGTACCTGTCGAGTGCAGCAAGTGGAGGCATTGCAGGAAGTCTAGCTTCCCTCATATCACGTATGTTCATTGCCTACAAATATATCAGCATACCCTCACAATACAACCATAAGCCATTACAGGAAGTCTTTGACTATGGCAGTCCAGCATGTGACATGTCTACACTAGATAAATAATGCCAGCTATGCCCCAGGTGCTTCTGCTTTGTTGTTAAAAGGAGTGATATATAGAATTCAGGAAGTTTTCCTTTGAAGTTTTCAAGTTCCTCTGTCTTGAAAGAAATGATTTCACTATTATTATCAATACAAATCTTCCTGACAGTAATGTGATTTTTTTAAAGGTCACATGATAAGGATGGTTGTGTGGACAGGTGTTGGGGGTGTATTCGTAGGGTTAATGGGGCAGTGGTCCTACTTTAAGTTCCAGCACTGGAGAAAAAAGAGAGGGTTGTTACTCATGTACCCTGAACTTGCTCCTCCTTCTCACAAAAAAGGAATCCTGGTGAGTCGAGCTAGCTACATCTGTAATGCTCCACTGTTTGCATACTCTAGATGACTTTCCAAGATTGGTTCCTTGGTTTTTTCTGGGATCAGAGGTCAAAGGCCAGCCAAATAGCTGCTGAAATTGAACTCTTGGAGAGGGACATAGCAAGAGAGCAGAAGAGGATAGCAGCTCTTGATCGGGAGATTCAAGCTGCCAGAAAGGGAGTGTCCATGATAGAGGAGGGGAATTGGACAACTGAAAGAGAGGAGAAAACCACCACTCTCTCTCTGGACAGCAAAATTAAAAGTCCACAATCTAATAATTCTAGACGAACAGGTGACAATATTCCATCCCAGACCATACACACACATAGTAGTCAATGAGTACGTTATTATAGGGCACTCCACTCATTCAGCCATTGCAACAATAAAAATTTAATGTCTTTATCGATATCACGTCTATTATTGCCCAACGTGAATTGTGCTGTTGTACTGAATTATCATCTGAAAAGGGAAAATTTCTAATAAATTTGGTAAGAGCAAGTGAACATCGTATGGATAATGTACCTATGTTTATCATTATGGTCAATCATTGAGTTCAGAGTTTGTTTATTCAGACACTTGGCCACTCTTTGAGCCCCACCTCTTCTGTCTGATCTGCAGAAGGGGGAGACCAGATGTTTCGTGCTGGAGAGGACTGAGAGGACAATGGGGACAGGGAATTCCCCCCATTCAATGCCTGCTCACTCAATAGAGAATAGAAACCCTGTGCCGTACCACACCCACCCATTAAGGAGGGCGTGGCTCTTTCATCACTGGGGCTGACGAGGGTGTGTCTTACTGATTGCTGGCTCTTAGAACTGCTTGCTTCACTCGGAGAACAAGAGGATCCAGGAGAACCAGGTGATCTGGGGGAGGGGCTTGTCCGATTCATCACTGTTGTTGGGGATGTGTCCAACCATGCTGGTTGGAGAGGGGTATGTCCTGATGGGGGTTTGTCCGCTATTGGACTACTTGAACCAACGGCCTCGGAAGTGTGGATCTTGGGGGGATGGAATTGGATAGGACTGGGGGTGTGGCGTTGAATAGAATCAGGCGGGATGTGACTGGGGGGGATAGTATTTTGCGGGACAGAAGGGACCTGGTGGAAGAAGTGGGGGTGTAGCAGTGGCTGACTGGAGACGGGAGGAGCAAACGTTGTAGGGAAGAAGGTTGTCATCATTTGTAAGGGGACCAAATGCTGGGGACCAAATGGGATACAGGGACGAGGGGGCGGCGGGAGGTTCACTGTGGGAGGGTGACTGGTGACCTGTGGAGGAGAGTCCTGAAGGGGTGGAGGGTGTGGCATGGGAGAAGGTGAGGAGGACGAGGTCATGAGGGGGGCACTGGAGGCTCGTTTCGGAGGAGGAACCCGTCTCCTGCCATGGGGCGAGGGGGAGGGGACCGAATGGGCGGAGACCGAGCTAGTGGAGGAGGAGGCTGAATAAGTTCGTTCACGATGAAGAGGTTTGTGGTCACTATTCATAACGCACACCTAGGGTCAAAGATTAAGAGAACATTTGTTACTTAAACGGTTGCACTGTGCAATGTACTGCAACTCACACTTTCCATAGTAGGTAGGATGGAGAGGTCGTCAGCCAGGGTTTTCTTCTTTTTGCGTAGAGATCTTTCTTTCTGTCGCTCACGGAGTGCTGTTTCCTCTCTCTGGGGAGAGATTATTCAAAGGAATCCAAGTCAAATATCATACAATCAATAACAAGTGATTATGAAACACTAAACAAACTACTGCTAAACATGCCATTAACAGTGCACTATCACACGAGAATGTTCCATCCTGTCCCCCCCCTCCCCCCCCACACACACACACCTACCTACCTCTCTCTCTATCCTTTCTTCTTCCTTTTTCTTCAACCTCTCCTCACGTTTCTTAGCCTTCTTTTCACGTTTTTCCTCAAAACGACGTTCCTATGAACAAGAGGAGACATATCACACATGCACAAAGAGAGAGAACTTATCTGTATCCACCTTTTCCAAGATCCTCAGTTCTTCATTCCTCTGCAAATCATGTTCTCTCTGCTTTCTCTGTGTCTCACGGTCAACAATTGTCTAGACAACCAAACAAATGAAACTAATTTTGACTATCAAAAAAAGTTCCTCAAGCCAACAACAGTAACAACTTCAAAAGGGACTGACATTCCACACTGAATTGAATGCCAGATGAAAGGTACTCCCATCTAACATCTGCTTAATATTATAGTCATCATTGTTATTTTTTTCCATCGCTATTCAACAACAAAGTGTTCTAGGCTGATGAGGGAAGGAAACATGTGGTACTTGTGTTATCATAGAAGAGGAAAATGAAAGTTCTTTTTACAATAATGTGAAAGAGAGCCACCATACCAATATTGTGGAACATGTGAAGTGGTGGCACCTTTATAACTTGCCACCTGTACCAACAAGACTAATTGAACTGTACCAACATTCCTATGGCAGGAAAGTCAAGCCCCTGGGATATAACCACAAATTGTTTCAATTCATTCTTATACCTTCATAACATACTTGCTAAAGATACCCATCAACTGTTGAGGTACGTACACCCAACCTTCTCTGGCTTCATCTCTTACCTGGACTTGTTGCTGGCTACTTCCATGCCGTTTCACTCCAGCCTTCTTCACTTTCTTCTCCTTCTTTCTCTCTTCCTGGGCCTCCCTGACCACACCCCCTCCTGTTCCCCCACCATTTTTATTCAGCGTCTTGACAGTGACCCCGAGAAGAATGGCAGTGATGATGAAACTCTCAAATGACTATGCGAAAGAGACACACATCCTTGTTCACAACTAACATTAGCACTGTCAATTGATAACATTCACAGAGCTGCACCTCTAGATTAAAGGCCAGAGGTATTAGCACCTAATTCTTCCACTCTTTATAACAAGTGTAACTTTAGCAAGAATAATAAAAAGTTTAGGGGAATTGTAGCATGATCCCTTGAAAGGTAACAGCTGTCTTAGCAGTTACATTATCCTATCACATATCCAATCGTTTTGATGATACCCTTGCAACTAAATACACTCAAGCCGGCCACATGTGCCTGCTCACTTGCCCTAGGTGATCCACTTTCTAGTTACTAGTTTCAGACTCACCTGAGCCACTAAAGGCAGAACTACACATCCTACCACAGATCCAAACACACACATGATGGTGTACTGATCGAAGTTGCGCGAGAAATGCTGGCCCACACCTGCTAGAACCATGACGGCTAGTAGTGTCGCTATAGGCCACTCCAATATCGCCCCAGGCAGCAGCTAGTTAAAATAAAAAATGCCATTGGCCAATAATACACGATAAGCTGGATAATAATACAGCTAACAAGCTAGCTAGCTAGCGCTATTGGTGACTTACTCAACAAGCTTGAGGTGTGATATTTAGCTGACTAGCCTCTGTCCAGCTTCACGCTTTGAATGAGTAGAGATATGACAAGCTTGCACGGACTCTACACAGTACGTACATACACTAGCAGGACCACAGAGTACACTGCACTACTTTATACAGCTTTTAGTAGTAGACAGCATAAAACTAGCACACATGCACTACGTGACTCGACGTGACGTAGCCTCATTATAAAATTTTTTTCACGTCATGATGATTGCGTAACAAAACTTTGTAATACACATACACATACACATAACACTATTCACTAAGCATTTTCAAAAGATGTGCACTCCTCAATGGCTAAAGTAAGTTTTTCATACAGTGTCTGCTTTGAGGTGTACTCAGGCAAGTCTAGTCGGTTGAAGCAAGTATGTGATCTAAATGGGAAAGAAAAAATTATAGAAATTGCATTCAGGTTATTAATACTAGATAGAATGAATTGTTTCCTTAATCTTAATGCTGTCAGGTACACTTTGAAATTTAGCAGAGTAAACACACTCATTGTAAAGTGCAATCCCCTGACAAAACAGCAAGCAGGTATATTGTCCACAGCAAAGATATCTAACTTATTACATTGTACATGCTAAATGTATTTGATGGCTGACCTTGGGAGTGATTCGAGGGCATTGTAGCCTGAGAGAACATCAATGGTGAACTTTTGGAGTGTGTTGGAGCCTCGCAGAGCTCTAAAGCCTTCAAACGGAATGCTAGAGGTACCTATCACGAACTAGAGAGAGAGAGAGAGAGAGAGAGAGAGAGAGAGAGAGAGAGAGAGAGAGAGAGAGAGAGAGAGAAGAGAGAGAGAGAGAGAGAGAGAGAGAGAGAGAAAGAGAGAGAGAGAGAGAGAGAGAGAGAGATGTACATATATTATAGAGCAAGAATGCATAGCCATAATACATGGAGGTGGTGGAATGATGATTGAGCTAATCATTTCTCATTAGTTCTCTCATCGTATACATCACAGAGAAACAAATTATTGAGCAGCCCTCAAACTTAAACAGCTATGTGTGTATTATTGCTTTTGTTTATATGCTGACCTGGAGCAGACGGAGTTTCAGCTCATTGGAGTAAGACGTGACCACTTCCCAGAACCATTTGATGACCTGATGGTCCTCACTGTAACCTGCAGGCATGCATGCATGGACGGACACCATCACACTTATCTACAAATCCTCTATTAGAACCCCACCTCCCCAATAGAGCGTGTGAGCCTTCCAATCTTGCATGTTGATCTCAGGAGTTCCTGCAATTACCCACTCCAATTCCTGTGAGTCGAATCTCTCCAGGTATTCCTGAGGCAGCATTTCCCCCAGGCCCTGCCTCAGGGCTTTGGTCTGACTGCTGGTACCTCGACATAATCTCCAAGTCACCATCAGTTCCACGTACTCTTCCTTGTTGGACTCCACCACTGCCACCTGCGAGCCACCAGACTTTAACTCAACCTCACTTGCCTAAAACACAAAGACACAATATATCAATAGTTCATTCACACCAGCTAAATAAATGTAGATAACACAGAGTGGGGAAACCAACACTAAACTTTCTATTTCACTATGGAAATTAACTTGAAAATGAGTCGTACCTCGCCAAAGCTCTCCTCCATGACAGAGAAGGTGAGTTCCAGAGGTTCTGGGTCATTGTCCAGGACGTACTGCAAACTATTGTAGAAGGACACATCCACTGCCTCCACATCCGACACTGTGTATGGCCTGCAGAATGGGAACCAGTCATGGAATGGGAATGTAATCATGAGATTGAGAATGGGAATAAAGATATCAGAATGGGAATAAAAATATCAGAATGGGAATTAAAGTATCAGAATGGAATAAAAATATTAGAATGGGAATAGAACTCACCATCCTAGCAGAGCTTTGTAGACGTGACGAGCGAAAAACACATCTAGAAGATGTCCCTGGATGATGGCATAACCTATCAGCCGCCCTGCAAACCGGTACCTAACCAGTCAGGTGTGATATGTGACCTTCAGAGCATATGGGGCTAGGTTAATCATGCAACTTACCAGAGGCTGGCGTCGTCTATAGAGGAGGAGTGTGGATTAATTTGGATGGTGTATGAGCCATGGGAAGAGTATTCAAACAGGCCGTAGTATGGATTGAAGAGTTGGCGAGACAGAAGAAAGAAAAACTCTCTCTGTGGACCGCCATAGTCCAACCTAGTGGTGCATACAAATCAGGGAGAGGGAATAAAAAATTTAGGCTGGAAAGGATTATTTCAGACATGTTAAATTTGAGGGCTGAGAAATTTAACTGAGTCTTTACATGTGATAGAGCAACATGTGGTGGGTGTGGTGCACATGAGAGGGAGGGAAAAAATTTAGGGTGGAAACTAGTATTTTTGAGATGTGTAGTTTATTATTTGAGGGGTGCTAAACTAACGAGCCCTTACCCATCTTCGTTGGCCCATGTGATAGAGCAACGATGAGTCCGAAGGATCTTGGCTGAAGTCGACATAATATTGCGATAGGCAGACTCGAGTAGCGTCTCCCTGGTAACGTGGATGCTGTAACAAAAGGTTAGAGATCTGTTCATCATACAGCCCATGAAGTGGGTGTGGCCTATATGTACATACATATGAGGAGAGAAGTCTGGATCTCCATATCCATTGCGATCCAACATGTTCTGGAACTTCTTCAGCTTGTTGATAAAGGCATTTTCAGTCAGATGGGGTGGGCGTGGTGGAGGGAGCGGAGGGAGGGAAGTGGGAGGAGGAGGGGCAGTGGGAGGAGGAGGGGCAGTGGGAGGAGAGGGAGCAGTGGGTATCGAAGGAGGTTCTGGTGAGGGTGGTACATAGGTTGCATTAAATCTCCATATTTCCATGGCAACAGAACTGAAGGGAAGGGAGAGAGAAGAAGACTTATAAATGGAGTGTGGATAGTTTAGACTCACTAATCAAGTATGGATGGACTCACTGTATGAATGTCCTGAGGGCGATGTCCCATGTTAGTCTTTGTTCCAATTCCTCCTCTGAGCTACTGTTAATCTGACCGATCATCAAAGCTCTATAGGAGAGGAGGGTAGCAAGTTGAATGTTAGGAATCACTCCACTTACCTTCGATTGAATGAAATAGTTTGAGGAACTGGAAGCTCTTGAAGGTTAGAGTTTCTAAAGAACCTTTTGATCTCTTGGGCAGTTGGCACTGCAAAATAAAAAAAGTAGTAATTTTTTGCTGGAGATTTCAAACAGTTATTTGCAGAGTGGACTTACTAGCTCTTCCAACTCTAATGAACTCCTCTATCTCTTCCCTGTTAGCTCTGCAAGTGTGAATAAAATTATTAAGCCACACCCATAACCTTATAGGATCTAGTGACAAGTCCAGACCCACTTAGAGCATAAATGTAAATTCATGTTTCCATCATTCTCATTCCAACTAAGCTCAAAATTTGAACTTTTTTAGTTATTGGTCAAATCAAGGCATCGTGCCAAATGCTTAGATTCACACTAGTGTCCCCAAATCTAACTCCAAGTGGTCTTTTCCCTTATCCCATGATATGACATGATGTCTCACATGATGAGAGCGACGAGGTTTCCTTCCCCACCAGATTCTTCCAGAAGCTCCTCTAATTCTGTGACTGAGAGTTCCGAGAAAAGCGGGAGGAGCATATCTTCCCCAATGGGACTACCAGTCAACTCCATGTGTGCCAAGTAGGCCAGAATCTGTTCAATAGGCAAGTCTGCAACTGAGGTCACATGACAGTCACATGATAATCACACAATTGATGTATAACTTGTGACTTACAAGTGTGACGATTTGTGTTCAGTAGGGAGGAGGTATCCCCCACACGGTTAGCATGCTGACCAATGAGAGGTGGGGGAGGAGGTGGAGGAGGAGGAGGAGGGGGAGGAGGAGGAGGAGGAGAGGTTGAGTGAGGATCAGGGGGAGGAGGAGGAGGAGAGGTTGAGTGAGGATCAGGGGGAGGAGGAGGAGGAGAGGTTGAGTGAGGATCAGGGGGAGGGGGAGGAGGAGGAGGAGAGGTTGAGTGAGGATCAGGGGGAGGGGGAGGATCGATAGGATGTGGAGGAAGGGGAGGGGCAGTAGGGGGAGAGAGAGAACTGGAGGAAGCAGTTGAAACCAGAGAGGAGGAGGAGGAAGAAGAGGGAGGGGGAGGGGGGAAAGTGGGAGGGGGAGGGGGAGGGGGAGGTTGGATTGGTTCCCTATGGGCTGAATTTGAGGATGTAATGTTGGGGTTTATTCGAGAACGCAAATCACTATGAAAAAAGAGAATTATTTGAGATGTGGCACTGCCCCACCCACCCACTAAGTCAGTCAGTCAGTCAGCACTCACTAGATGAACTGCCTGAAGTTCCTCTCAGTATTGAGACGTGACATGATGGCATTCGGAGACTCACTACCAGCATACACTATGTACTCCCTAGCACCACAAAGCATCCACTCATCACATGACTGTCATGTGAGCTAACCATACAAACCTTTGCATGGGACTGATACTGCCGTACTGTGAAAGGACTTGATGGTAAGCACTCGTCCGCTGAAAAAAAATCCCAAGATCTCGACCAGTCAAGCCTTCAACTACATAAAAAAAAGAAAGAACTCATACATCCATCCATCCATCCATCCATCCATCCATCCATCCATCCATCCATCCATCCATACATACATCCATACATACATACATACAAATCATCTAGCTGCCGCTGAGCGGTTACATGCACCTGGTCAAGCCAGGATGCCTGTGCACTAAGCAGGCACTAAGAGCCAGTGCTGGCAACCTCCTGGAGCCCAGGCTAGGAACTCGCAGGAGGACTGACTACCTCTTCTCAGCAAGTGGTGTGGGCACCCAAAGTCCCACCTGGACCACAACTGATATGTTCCAGTTTGATTTGCACCCTGGAAATTCCAGGTACCCCAGCAAGGAGGATGGATAAACACCGGACTCACGGTCTCTTGCTTACAAGCCCAGACTCACTGCCAGTGACTCCACACATACATACATACATACATACATACATACATACATACATACATACATACATACATACATGACATTGCACCAGTAGTTGTTATTTGAACAGGAGGGAGGGGCGGAGGCACAGGTTCCAAAGGAAGAGGAGGACCTGGAGTTCTAGTGGGAGGAGCCTGTCTCCGTGACGACTCTGTCCTCACAGGAAATGTAAAGTGGTTGATTTCTTCTTCAAATAAACTAAGGAAGTGATGGCATGACATGTATGCTGCTCACTCACTCACGAGAACAATACTTACCTGAGTGCAATAGTGAGGTCAAGGGACACCTCATCTGAATTCTGCCTCTCCAGAGCTGCCACACCCTCTGTCTGAATCTCTCCTATGGCATCCCTACACAGCATACATCCATGGTGAAAATACCACTACTGAGATGTCATGGAGATGCCCTCTGACCTCAATTGTCGGGAGACAGGTTCCCCCATTCGTTCCTGCAGCTGTTGGAAGATGTCTGATTGCCGTAAGAACTGAACCACCCTCTCCCTATAGTTCAGGTCCCCTCCCTCCATTCCTGGAGACGTCGTTGCCACGTCAATGTCCTCGTGGGGGCGGAATTGGAAGGAGGGACTGTCGTATGTTGCAGGGGGACCACCAAAACTGACAGCCCTGTCCCTCCCACTCTCTCCTCCCATTGGTCGAGAGAAATTAGAGAGAACTCGAGGTCTTTGCTGAGGTTCATCCTCTGATAGGTAAGGACGACTTCGACTCTACAGCCATAAAAATTATGATTAATACAAAAAAAAGTCTGTTTTGCTCATAATAAAGGTTGACTGACCACAACTGCTGCTTGTTCAGTGAGGACTGTGAGGTTGTTGCCAGGGTAAGGCAGGCGGGGGTCGATGTAAGTGGTACAACGAGAGGTGTGGTCAAGGAATACAACCTACAGAGGAGGAGGAGGAGGAGGAGGAGGGAGAGGAGGGGAGGAGGGAGAGGAGGAGGGAGAGGAGGGAGAGGAGGAGGAGGGGAGAAGGGAGAGGAGAAGGAGGGGGAGGAGGAGGAGGAGATAGAGAGGGACTGTTTTGTTTGACGAGACTATCAGATACACACCTTTTTTGTTTTAGGCTCCACCTTCTTCTCCCAACCCTCTGGGAGTTTGCAGTCAGTGCGTGCGAAGCTGTTTATGACCTTTACCAGTTTAGAACTGTGCTGGTAGCGAGGGTAGAGGGAGTGATCGCTACGAATGGTCTGTATCAACTGCAGAACTGGCAAATTTGAGAAAAATTCTTCACTTTTCTGCTCCTGTATGAATGACATGATCAAATGCAGCCCAATCGCTAGGTTCTCTATTACCTTTGCAAACTTGTAAAGATCAGGACGTGTCAAGAAAAGGAAACCAGGGGACCAGCGGATCTCCTCACTCACGCTACCCACACGAGATAAAATCAAATCTTTCCCTAGCGGAGGCTCCGCCCATTCAGATACCACCACCACTATATCTTCCACCTTTGGATTCACTCGCTGTTCTGGTTCTCTTGCTCCTGCCCCTCCTTCTCTATCAGAAGGCTCCACCCCTTTTTCTTCTGCAGGCTCACTTTCTGAACTTTGACCTCTGACCCCAACGGTACCTTCACTACAACTGGTAATATCAGTTTGACCTTTGACCCTCTCAGTACTGAGACTGGTAGACATTCGTTGTTGGTTATCACCAAGACTACTGGTGAGCTGTTTATTCTCCTGTCTCCTATGAGTGAGAATGCCTTCTGTGACGGTATGACTCCTGGAGAGCTTGCTATCTCTTTTGGAGTCAGTCTGGAGATGACTTGGTTGCCGATATAATAAGTTCATTCTTGATCTACAAGAGATAAGTGTTCTCTTTTAAGGACAATTATGGTAACTCTATAATTTACCTTGCGAGGAAGTCGTAGAGTCGTGGGGAGGAGGTGCAGGCAGCAGGAAGTGTGGTGTCGTCACTTGGGTGGTTCAGGTGTACTTCCTTGTTATTGTGGTCATAGTAGACCAAGTTGCCCAACCCGTCCCTCCGTGCCTCCCAATCTAAACAGAGAAATGAAGGAGTAAAAAAAGTTAGGAGAGAGAGGGAGGGAGGGAGGGAGAGAGAGAGAGAGAGAGAGAGAGAGAGAGAGAGAGAGAGAGAGAGAGAGAGAGAGAGAGAGAGAGAGAGAGAGAGAGAGAGAGAGAGAGAGAGAGAGAGAGAGAGAGAGAGAGAGAGAGAGAGAGAGAGAGAGAGAGAGAGAGAGAGAGAGAGAGAGAGAGAGAGAGAGAGAGAGAGAGAGAGAGAGAGAGAGAGAGAGAGAGAGAGAGAGAGAGAGAGAGAGAGAGAGAGAGACACAGAGAGACCCCATGCAGCATACTTTGTGGAAGAGAGTCAGGTTTTTTGGCCGTTTTGGAAATATTGGTCTCAAGACTTCGCTGCTTGGTAGTCACATGACGTGACTTATCACATGATGTCACTGGTGACGAGTAGAGGGAAGCAAACCGTTGGAAAGGAGATAATTCCTCCCTTAATTTGAGGTTGGATCCATGCAGCAGCACTTGCCGTATCACACTGGGCTGCAGTGGTTCGGAGACTTGCTTATTCAGTGAGGGGGTAGGGGACACACATTCTTTAGTAGGCTGCTCGGCAACCTTACTCTTAGTTGCCGTGACTACCACTGGGATGATGTCATCATTATTGTCCTTCTCAATTTCTTCATTTAGGCCATGGAGGCTAACAAGGGGTGTGTGGTCATCGTCGCTGCTAAAGTAGCTGTCCTGTGAGATGGAGCTCATCAGAGGTTGATGACATGGTATGATAGCAGGTGGGAGGGGCACAGTGACTTCCGAACCCTCAGCATAGACAGTGGTGGCAACAGAGAAAGAGATGGTCCCCGAGACCCAGTCATTTGGTAGTCGTTTTTGGAGAATAAAGGTGAAGTCCCTACAGCATAGTACCAAACTAAATTTAGATCCCACAATACAGAGCATTATAATTTTATTATTGTTATGACAATTATTGTAGCTGTGTTTAGTACGCTGTGACATTTATATCAATCAGTTTAGACCATGATTGTATTAACTGACCTTTTAGCCTGTGTGTTGAGGAAGGTTGAGAGAGGAAGAGAGACTTTGCCCAGGAAGTGGCTGATGGTTGGACGTTGTGTGTTCCACTTGTGTCTCACCTCTACTTCCAACACATCTCCTCCCCCATGACCCACAAACACAAAACTCTGCAGTGATAAGGGGGTGTGGCATCAGAGGGACAGGAGGGAGGAGTGCAGCACGAGGAGGGAGGGTGGCATGATAGAGGCAGGAGGGAGGGGTGTGGCATGAGAGAGGCAGGAGGGAGGGGTGTGGCATGAGAGATGGGGAGGGAGGGTGTAGGGAGAAAAGATAAAGAGGAGGGGAGGGGAGAGAGGTGTATTCCGAAATTTAGCACACTGACCTCCTTGCCCCAGGAAGGGTCACTAGTACCCAGCTGAACGGAGGAGACCTGATACTGTCCATGGTGTGAGAGCTTGCTCTGACCACGCCCACATGAAAGGTGGAGCTTGAGGTAAGGATCAGGATGCCCAAATGCCTTCCTCCGTAGGTCACTGCAACTGACTCCTATGTATGTGGGGGAGCATGCAAGGAGAATTTGTAGTTAAGTTAATGAAGCAAAGATACTGCTCTGAATCAGGGGGGGGGGGGGGGGGGGTAGGCTAGTGAGATTAATAGGTATAACAGGGTGTTGTAAGAGGATGTAAGAACATATAACCAACATGAGATCACACATGCTTAGGAACTGAAAAGGTCAGGGTTGAGGAGTCAAATGTAAACTGAAGCTGAATCTTACTGACCTGAGATTTGTATTTGAACTGGTGTAGAGAGTGTCTGGATGGAGGTACGCTGAAGTAGAGGTGGAACAGAGGAGGAGGAGGAGGGGGAAGCAGGAGATGAGGGGGAAGAGGTGGTTACATTGGGATTGTGGACTTGGACAACATGACTACTGGTACGGAAGATATTCTGGTGGTCATAGTAACAGAAGCAGATGGAAGTGACTAAAGCTGCAGGAAAGTAAATGAGGCGAAGAATGTAGTCAGTGAAGAGTGAATCCTGCACTTATATAATCATAGTTAAGGAACTAGCTGTGCAGTGGTGGTTTGCTTTTGTTCTTTTAAAGAAAAACTGAAACTGAAATCAGTTACTGCACATAGTGTATTATCACAAAGGGGGGGAGGGAGGGAGGGGGAGGAGGAGGAAGAGGGGGAGAGGTCAGATACCTATGTAGGTAGGATGGATACCTGGGAATAGGTCCTCTTGAAGTATCCACTGGAGTTGCCCACCACTGACTGAAGTGTCCCCTCGTACCCGCGAGTCCAATAGTCCATCCATGGTCATATGACGTATGCCATTGCTTGCACTGTCGTCCCCCTGGGTCACATGACTCTGTGTTGCACTCTCGGCCACTTCAAACATACCAATAAAGTCCCGTTCATGGGGTGCACGTGTCCGGATCTCCCAGCTCACCAGGACAATGTCCCCTACTGAGGCACTCCGCCGGTCCACAGATATGTGATCAGCCACGCCCACACCCCGAGGCGAAGAGACGGAATTCTCCTCCATATTTTCTACCACATGAGGCGAAGAAATAGATCCAGATTCACTTACTGAAGATGTGCTAGCAATCTCTTCTGCCGGGTAGAAAGGTCATGGACGCAGGATGCAATTTCATCTTTAGTTTGCTGACTCGACATTCCTTTTTCGCATTATTAGAGGAAAAAATTGAATTATAAAAAAAAAAGTTCAAAGTACGAAAGCATGTCAGTCGTAACTATTCAGTTAGGTCAGTGTGGAAACCAAATAGGCACTCAGCTTTTCTCCACGCTCTACGCAGATGCAACTTCTCAGTCCTCCCTGCCCGGTTCTTACCGTGAGGTATCATTAGACAGGTTTTTTTCTGACTCAGAAAAAAAGGTATCTTCAACGTCACGTGATCTCCAAGCTAGAGCTGTTTTAGTTGATATGGAGTCGAAAGCAGTATACCAGTCCCTAGCTATGGCACGAAGAGAAGGCCATTGGTCATTCAACCGAAGATGCATCCACACTGAGAAACGTGGCTCTGGAAATAACTGGGCTAATGGATATTTAAACCATGCCCCTTCATCTCGAGAGGTAATTGCAGAAATGGTGAGGATGCAAGTTGAGCAGTGTGACTACTTGGATGGCTTTTTGATATTAATGAGTGTTGCTGGAGGAACTGGATCAGGCGTGGGGGCAAAGGTCACAGAGTGTCTTCGTGACGACTATCCTCATGCCACACTGGTCAACCCGATTGTCTGGCCTTACCCATCTGGAGAGGTCATAGTGCAGGACTACAACTCCTTACTGACAACAGCTCATTTGCAAGCCAGTTCTGATGCAGTCATTCTCCTGCAGAATCAACAGTTGCACAAAGTATGCTCCCACCTGCTCCATCTGAAGGAGATAACACTCTCAGACATCAACACACTGGTCTCTCACACGCTGGCAAGTGCCTTCCAGCCTGCTATGCCTTTTAATGCACACCTCATTACCAAGGCAACTCAAGAAGATCCATTAATGTACAATCATTGTCGTTTGAGTGACATAGCATCATTTCTTTGCCCACACTCTCATTACAAGTTTCTCTCGATCAAGAATATCCCTCAGATGCCAGAAAGATCGCATGCTTATAGCCGATTCTTGTGGACAGGACTTCTCAAACATCTTCGCCAGATGCTGATCACGGATTCTCCCATGGAAGAAGGGATGGATTGGAGCATTACTGTTCCTGCCTCATTGGGAGATGGAAAAAGGGTGGGGCTTAGTTCCCATGGGGGAGGAAGGATTAACTTGAGTCTGGCAAACCTCTTGATTTTTCGGGGAAATGAATTGGATCATATTGAAGGGAGTGTGTTATCAGATCCCCTTCTCTACTCCTCTCGTACCCCCTCGTCATGTCGATATTCTTCATGGTGTTGTGGGAGGAGTTTTAACCGTTATGAGAAATGTTGCACCTTGCTCTCCAACAGCCAGTCATGTGTACAACCTTTGGAGGAAATCTGTCGTAAAGCTTGGAACATGTTCACTGCTAGAGCTTATGTGTACCAGTATGAGAAGTATGGATTCACCAGTGAGGACTTTCTAAGTAGTTTTGTTGCTGTGGAAGAAGTACTCAAGAATTATAAACAAATCACTTGAGTTTCATCAAGAGTATCTATTGAAATAACTTGTTCATCTATCTTTATAGAGATACTATCAGAAGGTCTCTACTGAAGAAATATCCAAACAATTTACTGTGGTTATCACGAGTTGTTATTGACACCATATCTGAGCCGTGAAACTTCAAAATCTGAAATGTTGATTACTGATAATTTATTTTTCACACTATTGTTTTTGTTGATTGTCACACTTTGCTTATGCGCATGCGCACAACATTATTATAGTCGTAGCCCCACCCTTTAATAGTGGTTAAATCTGATGTAAAGTGCTACTTTCGTGGGTATGTTGTTTTGAGAGCTACAAGACTGCAGTAACGCAGAAACCAGCTAAAATTGAGTGAAGCTAGAACTTCTATGCAAGATTTCACGCGATTCTCGAGAGCTCCACTGCAGAATTATTTTAGTTTCCACAATCCAGTAACGCTGCGAACATGATTCTCAGATGCAAAATGGTTCTCCTCTTCAACTTTCTTTGCTGCTTGGTATCCAGTGAGTATCTCTTGATAACATGCATGAAACCACCATCTTTTGGTTTGCAGTAGCTAGAACTGAACTGAGTTGCGATGAGCAATTGAATTGCAATTGCATGTACACGCAGTTGCATGATTGGTGCATAGAAAGCTGCTAGTTTAAGTTAGCTGCTAGTGTAAACAAGTGTTTACCAGCAATGAATTTCGTTGGAGAGCCTGAGAATATCTGATATAGTGTGTGTGTCTGTAGTAACTGAGTTAGTGGAACTTGAAACTTTTTAGCAATGAAGTTTATTCTCTATTATTATGCATGTCTTCAAATTATTTGCTCTAACTCTGATCACATGATGATTTTGAAACAGTTATTAACATGAGCAGAACGGTTAACTGAAATGAGTATTTTCTCTGACCTCATTCGCTGGATAAAATAGAAATGCTTATGTTTTTTAAATTCTTTTTTCAGACGGAGAAACCAGTGATACTGCCGTTACAACTGCAGCAGGAGGGAGTGTTACCGTTAGCAATGGGATGAGCGTACTGCCTTCAATGAGCTCGTCAGAGAACTCACCGCCCACACAAGGTCAGTTATTATCGATGGATGAAGGTCAGAGGTGGGATTATGGGTGAGATTATTCAGCAGTTCAAACTGAAGACCTGCAGTGCTTTGAGGACCCATTGGTTGAAAATTTCTTAGAAATAGTGTATTGGTGGGCGGGTGTGTTGTTGGAGTGACAGAGAAACAAACAGGCGAGTCACTTGTGTGATCTATCACTGGCTCATCCCTAAACTTTCAGTTTGGGTAGAAGCTTACCATAATGGCCCAGTGTTGATAGCCACACCACAAGATTGCAAATGAGAAATTTCCCCGGAGTTAAAGTTGAGTAATATTGTTTGGAAACCTGTTCTAATAAGGTTACTTTATTAATGCAAAGCAGATGATTTCCTTCTCCAGTTAATGACGCCTTTATTCGCCACCTCTTGTAGTGGTGTGCATTTTTAAGATTCCCGGACCTAAGGCAATCGTCAACAAGTTCTATTTCACACTGTATAGCGCTATGGAGACGATTTAACTGCTGCAAGAAGTGATTAAACTTAAGGGGGTGTTGCGTGAGAATTCATGAGTTGTGGATTCAAGTTCACTGCATTATGTAGTGGTCAACCTTGACCACTCTAAAGTGGCAATTGCAATGTGAAGAGGTGGTCTGTTATGTAATTTTACCACTCTGACTTGTATGGGGGGTTTGATGTTATAGCCTCATTCCCTAACCAAAGACATAGTATTGTTTATATGGCCCTGAACTGAGTCTGCTGTATAGGCACAAATTCTGTGTCGAGTTTGTAGTCCAATTGCCTGAGTTATTTCCTCCAATTCCCTTTAAGGAGCAGGCCATCTCCTTCCATGGCCTATTCATGATCTCTGCTGCTATTCATAAGTACACTTGAAGTTTATGTTTGCATCATGACTCCAGTTATGTGTGTTGTGACGTTGGGTTGGGGTCAGATGGAGACTCGTGAATCCTGTTTCAATCTCTAATCAAATTAATAATTATTAATCCACATTCTCTCTGGTTACTCTGTCATTACATACTACCAAAAACATTCCTGGAAAAGGGACATGGATGTACATGAGGCAAGTACATAGAATATGCATGGGTGTACATGGCACATGCAGGCTGGACTTGGGGGGGAGGGAGCAAATACCGCAGCTGTTTCAATTCTAATCCCTGCATGGGACATGCATGGGATGTGCATGGCACATGCATGGAGTGCACTGTACATGTAATGGTGCATGCATGAATGGGTATATTTTCCCTCTCCACCCTTTCCAAAGTAGACCACTTAGAGATATCCAGTTCAAATTACTCTTCTTGAGTATCATGCAACCACAAGCATGATTCCAGTCCTTTGAATATTATGAACAATAGGTTCTGGGAAATTTCTTTTTTTTTTTATCGCTTATTGATTGAACTTTGCACATTCAACCATAAAGTTGTTCCTCGCACAGTTCTATGACATGCGACATTCTCTGGTAGTGAAATATTAACCCATAGTTGCACTGCCTTTGGCCAATGGCCTGATGCCGCCTTTGATCAAGATGACAATAAAATGAAGAAATGAAGTTTATTATTGGAGACCTTGGGTCTTTGATATCTGATATATTTCTTCTATGGAGTTAGAGTAGTCAAAAAGTCAACATTCTAATTTGTCACAAAATAACTAGTTTGCTCAGTGAACTCCTGTATTGTGTCGAGTGAGAGTGTCCTTCTTTAGTGGTGTTAGTGATGGCCCATTGACTGACAATGATGAAGACTTAACTACCATGCATGCATGCGTGAGTCCAGACCTCATCGACTCACAATAAATATAAACAGAATCTTGTGCTGCACAGTTAGGATGTCATGGGAAGATTTGTCAGGTGTCCAAATATCGTAACAATCGGATATTTGTCCAAAGACTAAACCTTTGAGTGAGAAATTAGCTACCTAAAGGTTATATTGAACTTAGCTACTGAAAACAATTCCCATTCCACTGGACCACTGCATATGGAGTAGATAATGACCTGGCTACTGCAAGGTATTGCAGGTTTCCTGGGTGAACCATTGTGTGGATAGGGAGTAACCCTCGAATGTGCCCTTTGGTCTGTGGTGAGAGACATGCAGGCAGAAGGGAGTAAGGGCTCCTGACAACTGACCATAAAACAACTAGATTTTGAATGGCTTTGGAATGCCAACTGTTCAGCGGACCATTGGCTGGCTTTGTTGCAAACCACAGAACACAACATTCTTGCAGTTCATTCTGACTTCACTGATTAATCCAATTTGATAGAATTAAAAGTGCTATTCTTCCATTCCATCCCATGCTTGTATGCAAAGAATTAGCACTTGGAATTCTCGTGTGTAGCTAGTAGTATTGAAATTAATTTCATCTTCCAAATATGGCTGGCCAAATAAACATGCTCATTAGTGATAATTTCATTACTGTAATGATGTGTTGAACCCACAAGATCACTACTGAGCATGCTCACAGGGCTGGGGACTACCATTAATTTGATTTTTCTACAGGGGGTACGCAGATCTATCAGCCTCCACCCACAGCTCCAGATGGACCTGCATCATGTTTCTACTTTGACTCTCGCACCAACACAAGTAGACTGTGTTCCTTGAATCGAGGATCATCCTGTTTCTCCTTCATCAGAAGAGTCATTTCTGGACCTGGAGCAGGAGGCTTTCGTGTCAAGAGAGGCTGCAGTGCCAACTGTCAGGAGGAACGAAGACCAAGAAAGGTGTGCTTCATGCTACAATGTTTCTAAGTGTAACGGACTCACTCTGGGACCCAGCCTTTCGTCCTTTGTAGAGAGGTTATCCTCGATCATTTGGAGGTTATTGTGTACAGAGTTTAGATGTCCTTTGTTGAGATTGTCCTCTTTCGCTTCATTGCCATGGTTACAATATAGACCCTGGGATTCAACAGATATATGGAGTGTTGTGATTCTTTTATTTTTCTCTTTCGTCTCTTAGATTCAGATTTGCTGCAGCAGTCATCTCTGCAACAACCACGCTCTCTCTGCAGCTGATTTCAGCACCACCACTAGTATCATCTCCACCACTACTTCAACTGCTGCTCCAACTCCCATCTCCATGACTCGCACTCCTCCCACCACTCACACCCCTTCCACCACACCCACTTTCATCTCTTCTAGCCCTACTCCTCCCCTCACTTCGGACACTCCCCCCACCACCTCCCTCTTCATCCCTCCAAATCTCATCCCATCCAAACGGCCCTCCACTGACCCCCCAAACCCTCCAACCCCTCAACCTCTCCTCAGATGTCATTGCAACACCTGTGGACCCCTGCAAGAGTGCAAAGGTCATTTTTGTGGCACACAAATAACACACGGCTTGCGATCCACAGACATTGACCTCAGCTTAGTGTGTGTTAATGACACGTCATCTTGTACATCTGCTCCAAATCCTAGTCCTGAGCCAGGAACCACTAACCTCATATGCTGCAACCTGTTATTCTGCAATCAAATACCGGCACGTCCTACAACCATGCAGACCACACCTACCATCACCACGCCTCCTCAGACTACTCTGAGTGTTGACGAAACTTCTCATGGGATCATTAAAACCACAGGTACGTACAGCTACAAGCCCTTCTGTAATAGTGAGGCTACCCTGGTAATTAGCAGATGATAATATCCCTAATATTCTTTCAAATAGATGAGTAGTCTGGCATCCTAATTAACTACGAGGAAATTCATCTAAAAATAGTTTTTAAATTTGGAACTTTACCTGATTGTTATAGAGACACTTTAATGAAGTGCATAATTGAAAAAATATATACATGAAATAAACTATTGCATGAAGGATGAATGGTTGTGTGGAATAACAAGGCAGGTCAGGCATGAAACGAGTTGAATTCAGTGAGTATTGCTGATAATTGGTGAATGGTTGGTCTTTACCATTGGATTGAAAGTGAGATATCATGTACACATTCTTTGCATTCTCCACGCAAAATAAGACCTCAAAGGTGCTGTTCTAATGGTCAATGCTGTGCCTCAAAGCTGTTGCTCTAATAGTCTCAAAGCCACTAGTTGCTCTAATGCTCTCAAAGCCACTAGTTGCTCTAATGCTCTCAAAGCCACTAGTTGCTCTAATGCTCTCAAAGCCGCTAGTTGCTCTAATGGGCTCAAAGCTGCTGTTCTAATGGCCTCTTCCACACACACACACACACACACACACACACACACACACACACATCGTAATCCTATCTGTTACTTAAGACCTCCAACTAAAGTGATCTAAATCTAATTAGGTGCAAATGTTTCCAGGACCATTTAATAGCACATTCTAGTGATGCCTGCATTAAGATAAATATATAGTGGATGGGAGGTTGTATTAATGAATTTATCATCGCAGTTTCCACATCCACCTCTGCCACACCTTCCACCTCAAGTGGACCTCCTCCACCCCCTCAATCCAGTACCGACCAGCACTTCAAAGTGGCCACTGCTCTCTCTGTCTTGTGTGGAGTCATTGCAGTTGGCATCATTTTAGCCGTCCTCATTGTATTAATCAGACATCACAGGAAGAAAATCAAAGAGCCATCAGATGCCAAGTTGTCGCAGCAACCACCATCACCTGACTATCACATGACAACGTGTTGTCCCACGGCAACAGACATCAAAGGGAGTCCATCACCAAGCAACTCCATGACAACAAGTTCAGACAGTTCAGGAGCTGGTGTGCACGTACTGAAACACTTGGGAACAAGTGTATAGTCTCTGCATGCTATGTACTTCATTAGTCATATTGTCATTTCATCCAGCACCATGTAGCATAGCAGAAAAGACCAGTCTTGTGAGCATAGAACAACTCAAGGCAACCTCTACTTAATACATGTACGTCAAGTCATTATATTATCATCAAATCATCCATAGATTATATCATCACTTAATCTCTCCCTCGATTATTGACTTAAAAATTTTGATTATTCAAGATTTAACAGCAATCAACATCAACACTTGTGATTCCATGTGGTTGGTTGCCATAGTGATATTAAATAAGAGGGTGTGTGAGAAAGGGGAGGGGACTCAATGGAGCTGTTTGGCTTTACTGTAAAGAGAGTCCACCACATTCCCAAGACTTGAGATGGTTTCCAATGCCGATGTGTAGGTCTGGTCCGCAGAACTGTCTTCAAACAGGATCAGCACACCTTGTCCTTGGTCAAGAATACCTGTAGTGAAACACTCATGCATGAACTGGTCATGTACCAGAGGACAGCCTCAAAAGGCTGGGTTCCGAGCGTGTCCATTATTTGGAGGTTCCACTGGACTTCTATATGCAAGTTAGCAGCAATAAAAAAACCTCACCGTGCAAGGTTTTGTCAAGGATCATCTGTGATAGCTTCCTTTCTACCTGTTCCTGCACAAAGAAGAAGAAAAAAAAAGCTAATGGAGGAGGGAGGAAGTGGAGGGGTATGGGGAGGGAGTGGAGGGTAGGGGTAGGGGGAGGGAGTGGAGGGTAGGGGTAGGGGGGGGGGAGAGGAGGGTAGGGGTATGGAAGGGGTAGGGGGAGGGAGAGGAGGGTAGGGGTATGGAAGGGGTAGGGGGAGGAGGGTAGGGGTTGGATGATATCTTACTAGAGGTAGCTTGATGATGTTTGCAATGTGTGAGACTTCCACACGTGAGAATGGCTCAATGATGCGGAGAAGATTCTGTTCCAGGAGAGTGTCGTACAGTGTGTTCAGATGAGACTAGAGGATGAAGAAGGAGGGAAGAGGAAGGGATGAGAGAGAGAGAGAGAGAGAGAGAGAGAGAGAGAGAGAGAGAGAGAGAGAGAGAGAGAGAGAGAGAGAGAGAGAGAGAGAGAGAGAGAGAGAGAGAGAGAGAGAGAGAGAGAGAGAGAGAGAGAGAGAGAGAGAGAGAGAGAGAGAGAGAGAGAGAGAGAGAGAGAGAGAGAGAGAGAGAGAGAGAGAGAGAGAGAGAGAGAGAGAGAGAGAGAGAGAGAGAGAGAGAGAGAGAGAGAGAGAGAGAGAGAGAGAGAGAGAGAGAGAGAGAGAGAGAGAGAGAGAGAGAGAGAGAGAGAGAGAGAGAGAGAGAGAGAGAGAGAGAGAGAGAGAGAGAGAGAGAGAGAGAGAGAGAGAGAGAGAGAGAGAGAGAGAGAGAGAGAGAGAGAGAGAGAGAAGTGTTTAATCCCCACTATGGAGGTTGGAAGTCTAGTGGTCTTACCTGGACAATGGGGTCACCTTGCACATACTCATGCTGCTCAGCAACTGTCTAAAATAGAAATACATCTTTGAAGTGATCCAGTCTCCAAGCAAGGATCCAGGCTGACTCACTTTCTCAAACTCAGCCACCGAGCGATGCTGACTGGCCTTGGCAATGTTCTGAATGGCTTCAATCTGAGCACCAGCGTACTTCAACGCCAACTTCCCAGTCACTATAGACTGCACATCTTCAGCACTTCACAAAGACAAGCATAATCAGGTTTATCAAGTACGACACAACCAGTTTTCAATACCTGTTGAGCATGATTTTGCAGAGAAGCATGTACTTGAGAGCCAGGACTGCATTAGGGTTATCTATGGAATCAAAGCTCTCAAAAGCCTCATAGAAATACGAGTATGCAGTTTTGAAGTCTTTCTCTTCACCATGCAGGATACCTAGAAAAGGAGAGTGTGACATCATTTGATAGTCACACAGTGATCACATGATGATCATGTGACTTAGTACCCCACCCACCTGATTGTAAATCTAGTGAAGATTGTAGCTTTGGGGGGCAGTATATTCCATTGGCAGTGGTTTTTGCAGAGGTTAGAGCAGCCCGGGATTTGGTGATGTTTCCGAGTTTCTGGTATGCACGACTCTCCACCAATTGAACCTGAAATCAATAATTCAGTGCTATTGTAAACACTTATTGATCTAAGATTGGCAACACTACCCTAAGAACATTCTCACCTCTACCAATAGTGCTTTATCATCAATTTTCTTAAGTTCCTTGAGAAGGGGTGTTGCTATGGACAGAGCAGCTGGGTACTCCTTCATCTCTACGTGGAGTGCCACCAGTCGTGCCTCTAAGGCCTGACGTAGGAACACTCTGTTCTCCCCCTTAGCCCACTCGATACAATCCATACATAATGATACCTACTCATAAGACCACTCGAACAATATAAGGTAAAGGGTCACCACACACACTTACCTCTTTGCCATTACTAGTGGCATGTCCCATATCCAGAAAGCTATCCACCAACTCTCTTAGTAACTTTGCTGCTTTAGCCTTAGAAAAGAGGTCTATCATTCCTCGAGTGGCACGAATCAGATCACCGAGATCTGAGAGAGTAATAGTCTACCTAACCACAGACATAACCACATGGCAGAATGTTAGGATACCATTAGAAGCCTTTTTCTTGGCTAAAGTCTTTCCTAGAGCGAGGATAGCTTGTTCTTTTGCTTTTACAACTTCGTCACGTTCACCTTCACATTTATCCAACGGCGTAGTGACTGTACAGAGATGGCCCAGGTGAGTGTGCATCAATTAGAATTATCGAAACTAGCTCCGATTAAGACTTACCGATTCTGCTCAAAATCTCTATTGCTGTGGGAAATGAATTCTCCTCTAGAAGTTCCTGTGCTTCAACAAGTAAAGCAGCTGGATTCGCCATGGCCAGCTGCTACCACCACCAACTAGAAAACCCTTATCCTCAAAGTACGCGAAAATACCGAACCGCAATAATTACTGTGACAAAAAATGCGTTTTCTTGGCAGAAGAATATTATAATGGAGCATGAGAATTGGAGACCTATATACATACATACACACATACATAAGGAGTGAATGTCTGTACAAATGTCATGTGACTACATCATTAAACAGGTCTGACAGGTTAGTACTCGGGATGGGCCAGTCAAGCCACAGGTTGGAGGTTCTTGTTACTAAGAAGTGGAGCAAAGGCTGTTCCCTTGAAAATGATGTTGCCCTTTGACTTATCAGGACCACGTGGCACAAAGCCTTCTTGTGCACTGAAAAATAAGTACAATGAAGAACATCATTAACTTCTATTAGCCCTGGCCGCCCCAATCCCTCCCCCTGCAGGCCTGATCTCTCCCTCATTCCGTATCTTCTGGTCAGTTCGAATAATGGACACTCCAAATAAAGAACACCTCTCTGTAAAGGACACTTGTTGCTGTCCCAGTGGCCCCAACTTGTCCGTTATTTGGAGGCTCCACTGTGAGTTTTACTGACCTTGTTTCCACTTTGATGGTGCATCGTTCAGCTCCATCTGGAGGTTCCCGGGCAAATGAAGGTTTGGGGGAGGAGGGATGCTGGAAAGAAGCGGGGCTCTCTCGGCTAGAGCCATTGATACCTACACGGGACACACATATAGCAAATAGTTAAAACACATGGCACACAAAGAAGATAAGTCAATCAACAACATCTTGTTATTCACATATATCTCTAGCATTACTCCAAGCCATTTGGACTTTCTAGGAAACTGATTAGAAAATCATTAGCATGTGAATATACTGCTTGCATTGGAATTTCAATCTTTTAAAGGCACATCCATTAAATTAATTAACATTCTGCTCTATGTGCACCATAATAGTAAACCTTTGATATATGTACCTAAATGGGTGCATTCTGATAAGGACGTGTGACTAGAGGAGGCAGAGGGGGAAGAAGGCGTGGGAAAGGGAGAGGGACTCTGGGAGGAAGAGAGAGATGTTCCAATAGGCAAGGAGAGGGGCGGAGTTTGAGTTCCAACACTGGCGTGGCTCAGCAGGTCACGGATGGGAGCAACATGGCCATCAGGAGGCATGGCCTGTGGTTGTGGTTAACATCACAAGCTCAGGTTATCATTACAGGCCACAGGGTAAGTCCCTGATATGATTAGCTGACCTGGACTAATAGGATGGGGTTGCCTTCCAGTGCAGACGACACTTCCTGATTCAAACCTTCAATACTTGTACGAGTGTGGGCGGAGGACACTGCCCCGCCCTTCAATCCAGTGGGCTATAAAGGAAGGGAGGAAAATCAACATCTATAAATGAAAACAACACCATTATCATTACCTTGGAGACCTCAAGGCGATCAGCTCCTGAGCATGAGTTGGAACGTTTGTGTGAGAAAAAGTTAAACTCAGAGTCATTGCTGAACAGTGGGTCTTCACCATCACACTAAAGTTAAATCAGAGTGAGAGGTAAGAAGACAGTAGGAAGGAAAAGTATTGGTGCATCAACAGAATACCCAGACTGAATCTACCATACTGGTCAATAGCTGTCTGGTACAGAGTCCTATTTGGACCATTTGCTGCCAACTGGTTTCATAGCAAATTAAAATTACACTCTGCCATCAGTGGAAGGTTCTAGAGCTTCTTCCTCATGCTATGCATGCATAAGGAACTTATTTAGAATACTCTGCCTAATATAGAAGCAGAGCCAATGAAAATCTAATAAGGTGTGGATGTATTCTTGTGCTGGTGGAAGCCATTTTATTCCACACAAACACACACCACAATGACTTAGCTTCCATCATTAACCTTCCAATGGACTGGAATGTGCCTGGTTTACAGGGTGCTCTGGTATTGTGCCTGGTTTATAGGATGCTCTGGTATTGTGCCTGGTTTACAGGGTGCTCTGGTATCATGCCTGGTTTACAGGGTGCTCTGGTATTGTGCCTGGTTTACAAGGTGCTTTGGTATCGTGCCTGGTTTATAGGATGCTCTGGTATTGTGCCTGGTTTATAGGATGCTCTGGTATTTTGCCTGGTTTATAGGGTGCTTTATAGGGTGCTCTGGTATTGTGCCTGACAGGGACAAGGTTATCACATAGGTATTTCCACACCACCAGAAGAAAATGACACCAGTTTCACTCACCACTCCGCCAAGATCCAGTGCTATTTAATTACAATCAATTACAACCTCTTAAAATTTGTTTTCTAAAAAGAAAAGTGTCAACATTTTAGCAGTAAGATGTAAGGGGTGGGAGGATGGAGGATGGATAAAAGGATGAGACATGTTCTTTTCCCAATGGACCATATGCATGCACCATTCATGGATAGATCATCTGATAACACCAACAGGTTATGACTATCATCAAGTGGTAATGTTTGAAATATCACACACACATTCATCCACATACCATACCTCACATACATACAACATCCATACATACATATTCTGTTTATATTTCAGTCTTGATGAGTTATATTAAAGGAGAGCCCACGACAAAGATATCCTACGAGTTAGTCCACATGTAAATGAATCGTTAAGACTTGAACTGCCTGTACTTGGCAGGAGCTGCCTTATAGACTGTCACTTGCTGTCCAATTGCATGCAAACATGAAAGAACAACAGGACCACAAGCAGGAGAATGAGATCACACAATACTTAGTGGCTTTATTCTGCTTACCACATCAGAGAACACACTACCCACAGGATGAGTGTGGACCAGTCCAACAAACATCACTACATTAATTCATAAAAATATTTTTTAATGGGTTCAAGCCATACAAAATTTGCTCCCTAAATATTTTACAGAGTATGCTAAGTTCTGACAGAGTGAGGTAGCTGGAGGAGGCAGGGGGACACTAAGGACAACATTGCTATGTACTTAAGCAGCAACACATCAACAAGATCAAAGGGAAGAATAACTCCAAGAGGGAAGAGTGACACACAATCTGCTTGCTGAAGCTATGCATGCCAGCTACACACAATACGTCCTTTTTGAAGCAGTGCAGGAAGTGTTCCGAGCCAATGGTTGGAGCTGAAAGATGCAATCAAGGAAGCATTGTTCTTCATCATAGCCAAGCCTCTCCAGTGACCATACCACAATTAGAGACACTGATAATGGTGGCTATTCACCAAAGGTCATATTATTAGAAAGGTCATAATGGATATTTTCACTATTACATATTGAGAGAGCATTAAGACGATGATACATGGCAAGAGTGAAAATGGAAGTAGAATATCTTTTCTAACACAGAAAGACAAGGGACCCCTAAAGCCCTGAGGCACTGGGAACCTTCATCTGCTGGACCAGGTACGTACACGGAGGTTGGCTGTAGAAAAGGTCAAACCTCATGTTGCACTGCACAACAAATTATGCCCTTTCCCAATTAAAATCCAATGATGTTCTGATACATCCCACTGATTACTAGGGGTAGGCTAATTATCCTCAAGCATTGTTCCTATATATACCTGAGTGGAAGAGCTAGTGACTCGAGGCCAGAGAGAGTTCATGTAGCAGTCAGGATCAGAGAGGGAGCCCATCGAGTTGGAACGTTGAGGACCAGGGATGTTAGAGCAGTCAGAGTTTATGGAGTCCAAACCAACCCCTTCACCTGTATAGTTAATGAGAGAGAGAGAGAGAGAGAGAGAGAGAGAGAGAGAGAGAGAGAGAGAGAGAGAGAGAGAGAGAGAGAGAAGTACAATGCACGTTATGGTTCTAGTACACATTTACACACACACACACACACAACATACATACTCCATACACACATTATACTCACAACACACCACTAATTGCTGTAGTCTCCTTTGCTCAACTACAAGTGTCTATTTTACACGAGGTTTGCAAGCATGGGAGTGCGAGCCAACCTTCATTAAGAACTCTTAAGTATTGGAATGTGATAAGATATTCATTATCCACACCTCCACTCTCACTGGCTCTCTCCTTCACTCCCTCCTTTCCTTCACATTACCCTCCCCTCCTGCCTCCAATTTGCTTGTACTTCCCCCCTCCCTCCCCTTCTCTCTCCCTCACCTCGGTTGTTAATGACTGGACTTCTTCCCTCTGGAGAACCTCCAGCTCTTTTGACTCCACTGCCATTGCTACTGATAGGAGGGGGAGAATTGTAGCCACTCTTGCTGGTAGCAGCTGGAGTTTGGCCATTAGTAGCAGCTGGTAGCCCGTTGCTTGTTGTATTAACTGCTGAGTTAGTGGAGGTTGTGGAGTTAGAGCTGCTGGTAGTCGGCTGGCTACTAGCTGTGCCCGCTAGCTGAGGCTGTCCTGACGAGCCGTTACCACCAGCAAAGGCCTGCGTGGCCTTCAGTGGGCGAGGGTACCGCGAACGTTGTGGGGTGGACATGGCTGCAGCTTGTTTACAGCTCTCTGGCTCAGTTTTTCTCCTTCTCTTGAAATTCTCTGCTGCTATGCCAACCTGGAGTTATAAAAGAAGAAATAAATACTCTAGTGCTGACAAGAGAACAAATATATCACGTTGTGTACCTAGTCGCAGCATGCACCATGTACCAGGAGAACATTTAGTCGGCTCAGCAGCTCGCTAATTAACTTGCAATGTCTTTTTCCAGTCCAGTATAGTGACCCCGCCCCCCTTTTACTAGGCCATGTGTAAATTTCTTTTTCGCATATTTAATTCACTTTTTTTCCAAAAGTAGAGTTCGCTGAAGATGGAGCTCTTAGAACTGAGATGGTGTGTCTATGCTTCGTTGCTATTGTTGCTTCTGAAAGAAGCAAGCACAGATAACGAGTAAGTCCTCCTAGATAAAGGTGATGGGCATTAATTAGAATTCGCTCTCGTTTTAGGGATGTTGTGAAACACGTTAGGGAGGCTTTGGGTGTGTTTAACTCCAAGTGTGATTTTAGTCTGCTAAAGCTGTGGAATGCTAAGCTCCGTGAAGCACCTTTAACAGCACCTCCTCTTTTCTTTGATGTCGATGGTGATGGTTTTGATGACATTGTGGCCCCTTCGTTTTCTGGGGAAGTTTGGGGGATCCATGGGGAGAATGGACACATTGTGGACAATTGGCCTTTCTATCTAGAAGACCGTGCCTTCCATGCCAGCCCACTGGTTGTAAGTAATTGGTATAATGCATAACCTTTGGCTGGTTTCGATGATGGTGTTACTCTCCTTTTCAGTATGATGTGAATAAAGATGGAGTTTTGGAGTTCCTGTTGACTACAACAGATGCTGAAGTTGTATTTGTACAGACGGACAATACCCTTCTACATGGAGAGACAATTAAAGTCAGTAGACAACCCCTCCTCCCTCCCCTTCCTCGTCCCTCCCTTCCCTTCCTCCTTCCCCTTCCTCCTCCCTCCCTTCCCCCGTCCCTTCATTCATTCTTGTTTGTGGCATTTAGATCCCTCCCCTGAGAGTCAAACGAAAGTGGCACCAGATGGACCCAATCCTCATCAAAGAAATGGCAAATCAGATATCAGTTAACCAGAAGGAGGGGGCGGAGTCACATCATACAATTGCGGGTGATGGTGCAACTCACTCCAATAGGAAGCCATCCAACTTTACCACGCCTTTCTCCGAATTCGAGTCTCGATTTGGTCGCCATGCTGATCCTCTCTACTCAAGACACGATGCTCACCCAAGGCGTGCAGGGGTCGATCCTGCCGACCCTGATTATGTGTTCATTGACCCTCATGTCTTGGCCACACCTGTAATCACCGACATAGATGGAGATGGCACATATTCAGATCTTGTGGTTGCTGTTAGTTACTATTACGATGCCTATCACTATGGTGACAACCATAACCTTGACAACCTTAATGGCCTTACAGTGGAAGAACTTGTTGACTTCACTGCAGGGGGTGTGGTCATCATAGACCTGGAGTCCGGAAAGGTTAAAGTACAGCGGTTGTTGGGGATCACACGAGGTACAGATAGCCAGCCTGGATACCTCCTGGCCACGCCTACTGCTGTCCGTCTGACTTCGGGGGAGGACCCTGTGATTATAATTGGATCTGTAACGGGTGAATTGCATGTAATGGATGCAAGGACGTTAGAAGAGAGGGAAGGTTTTCCTCTTACGTTGGACTCCATCACAGCTCAAGTCGCTGTCAGCGATATCTTTCATACCGGATCTTTGGACATGTTGGTGGGGGATCAGAGTGGTAATGTCTACTGCATTGATGGAAAGGGACGTAGGATATGGGAGAAAGAGGTTGACCAGCCTGTCAGGTCAGCCATCCGATTGGTGGATGTGGAAGGTGATGGTATGATGGAAGTCGTGTTTGCAACACAACATGGAGACGTGTGGGTTCTCCGTGGACAAACAGGTCAAGAACATGGAGTGTCTCGTTACCCAATTCACTTGAACAGTAATATAGAGACATCCCCCCTCGTTATCCATTTGAATACCAGGGGCAGGGGGAAAGAAAAGAGAAATGCCACACTTGGTATTGTCGTGGCTGCAATCAGTGGCATCTACATTTTGGATACATCAACAGGTTGCGTTGATCACGTGCAAGTTCCTGAAAATGTGGTCTTTTACGATATACTTTCAGGAGATATAGACCCTTACAATCCTGGCCTGGAGCTGTTGGCGATCGGATTGGATGGACAGCTGGTATGCTTTAGAGTCTTCGCCTCTAAAAAATTAACAGAGCAGGAGTCATGGTCAGGAGAAGCCACAGGACATTCACTGTTTGATCACAAGAAAAGCTCCTTTTATTTCACCTTCCCTTTCACCAATACCTCACTAGAAGTCACAGGAAAGACCTTTAATTTCCCTCTCACTCTTCACAGCAATAACTTTCAAACAGAGAGCGAATTCTCCCTCGTTGTAACAGTTGGACAGAAGTATATTCTCTATGAAGACACAATAAATGTGAACAAACGTGTAACTGAGTACTCTCTAGTTATTCCATCTCCACCTTCACCTCTTCATTCCTTCATGTTGGTACGTCTGTGCAATGTCCATCTGCAATGTCGGACAAAATCCCTCAACATTCGCTTCAACCTCCACTTTGAAGACAACCTGAAGTGGTTTCTCTGTCTCCCTTTCTTTTCTCTGTGTGGCGTGTTGCTATGGGTGAATCGTCAGGCTGGAGGGCACACCTTACCTATCCACTCAAGCAGAAGGAAGGACTTGTAGCGAACTCTGTCACAAATCAGTCAACACCATATATAGCATGGTACTGAATTTGAATTGGTTTAATGTGTTATGATGTATATAATGCAGTTTAGTTTTTATAATTCTTTTTATTGTTTTGGAAAATGCATATCACCGAGGGTAATGTCATTCAAGCGTTCAAGTTAGCCTTCCCTTGACACCACGTGAATTCTTTGGGGTCAAAAGATATAATGGATTTTGAAAGGAATTATAAATTATGACAACAAGAGAGAGTCACAAGAAGGAAACAAAATGCATCGACCTACGAGTTCCACACACTCAGATACTGTCTCACGAGAAGACAGCACTCAATAATATTTATGTAAACACAAAAATGCAACATGCAAAACCAACTAGAACTGCTTAGTCACAATGGAGCAAAAATATGGTTTCCACTAAAATACAATGAATTAAATTTTAACTCATAAGGACGACCTGGGGCTATGACTTCCGGGCAAATGTACGTCCCCTGCACAAAAAACAAATGAAATGAACTTGATAACTTGAGCATACCGAGCAATTTTGGTAAGAGCAAGATGGGCTTTAATTAGAATAGCATAAGACATAATGGGCATTAATTAGAATATGTAACACTTGGTGTGTGAGCTGATTAGTACTATACTAGATCTGTATGTATAAGATGATGTGTATGCATGGACTCACGAGATGGTTTTCTTTTCCGTTGACTTGACCTCAGGTCGTGCACGATTCAATACTTTCAAGAGATCAGTAGTCCTAGCTCGCATCCTGGTGTGCAAATATGCCTACAAAAACAAAACATAACAGCATAGCATCAAATGTTTCCTCTTCCATGTTAATATGGTCACATGCCACTTGATAATAGAGCGGATTGCCACAGCATTGTTGGTCATACCCATCTATAAAGACTGTACCTTGGAGCACTTGATGTGATAGTGCAAATAGTCTCTGAAGGTGTGGATAAGGTCGATGGTCTTATCCCGTGTGGTCTCGTCCTTGAAGTGCCGAGGGAACAAAACTGGGAGGATACAGAAGCTTCAATCACAAGATATCCATAACAGAGCAGAAGCATATTCACAATTACAATACACTTGAGTACAAGTTTGTATATTGACATTGTACAGATCTCTAAAGCAAACTGAAAAACCACTATAATGTGCTTTCTAAACAGCAGTGTGCACTAATTAGAAACATTACCGAATGTGATGTATCCTACATTGTCCCCTGTGAGGGCATCAGTTCCCTGGAGCTCAGTGGGAGGTTCCGCATGAGAGAAGAGGACCTGGGGAGCAGTCTGACTGCCACGCCTTCCTTCCTTGAACTCCTGCATGAAGACTTTGCCGATGATGACATCATCGTCATCCATGAAAACTGTGGAGAAGATCACAGTCACACGGTCCTTGGATGCAGACACATACCTGAGGAATAGGTAATCACTTGTGAATGGGTGGAGGATAAAAAGGAAAGGGGGAAGGAGGGCCCAAGTGTTGGCTGCATGCTGTCTAAGGGTTACCTTAGGGGGGGGAAAATCATTTTTAAGGGGCAAATACCCCCTGAAATATCCTGTCTTAGGGGTTTATAGGAAGTGGGAGATCGAATATCCAACAGGAGAGGTTGCACTATCTACCACAATGTAGAAAAACAGGATGACAACACAGCTTCCTCACTCACATAGTTTCTTGATCTCTGTAATGGATGATGGCTGTGCTCTTCTCTCCACCTTTCCCTTGCAACTCAAAGTACTTCTCAAACACAGATGCGAAACAGTTTCTCTTTAGCATGGCCACCCTGGAGGCAAGTTCCTCTGGAAACAAAAATTCCAACATGTTATATACAATTGTAACCCTCAAATGAAAGAACTGTCAGTTTACAATGTCCATGAAACTTTAGCATCACTTAAAAACTCCCTGAAAAATACTTTTCCAACAGCGTAGAAATATCTTCCACACTAGATTGATTACATGCCCATATTAGCACTACCCAATTAAGGTACACATGCTTCACATCCCATCTCAAATTAAGAGGTGTTTTGCTGACCTCTGTTCTCTGGGAGATTTTCATAGTCAAAGAGAAGAGAGAAGTCGTATCCTGACTCTGGGTCCACTACAAAGTCACCATACACTCTATTGAGCAGCTATAAGGAGATAAGAAGTGTAGAGATTTTATCATTTTTTTTGTGCAAACTTTGAACTCACCCCATCAGCTCCATGTTGCTGTAGGTCTCCAAAGAATTTGAGAGAAATGCTGACTCGCAGTTTCCCTTTGTCTCCATCGGGGTTGGCAATGTGGAACAGCACCCCATCAAAATCTATTAGAGACAACAGAACCATATTAGGAATTGAAGGCTCTAATTTGTACTAATCTGGTCACCATTAGAGTGGTGCTTTAACAAAAGGCTATTACATACCAGCGACAGTGATGTCTATACTCTCTGGCTTAGCACTGCAAAAGAAAAGTAGATATCAAATCATTATGTGGCAATGCACACTCTGGAACAGTTAGAGAGATGAGAAGTGTTTATGGATCACTCTATAGAGTGCTAAACAGCTGTATACATCTGCACATACCATAGCAGGCTACTTGGTATTAAATTACAACCCCATTACCACCAAGCTTGTAGTCTATTCAGCTACAAAAACATCAAATCACTGTAACATACTCAAATACATAAGATGCACACCATCATGGCTTTAGCTACTCCATTATAGCCCTGCTAGCCGACCAGACAGCTAACTAGGCCAGCTATTCATTGTACCAACTGCTGGCATACCTTGTGAATCTGTGCAATAGAGTTTCTTCCAGTATCCTGTTCTTCGATTCCAGTAAAATCATTGTCTCCACTCACTCGCACGTTCTATCAGCCTCCACCCGGCTAGCCCTATCTAATACCAGTTGCAGCAACACAACAGCACTAGCTTGACCAAAAAAGGGAAATCGATAAGCAGATGATACACGTGATACTTGCTGACGTCATCAATTTAGGCATTTAACCCTTTGTGGAATCAATAATTCTTGTTAGCAATGGCCAGGAGGAGGCCAGGCATTGGAGCCATCAAAAAGGGTGCAGCGGTGAAGGTAAGTGCTCAACACATTCAGAGGTTTTATTTTCGTATGAATTTATAGGAGAAATTTGCAGCTAAAGGCTCTGAGATAGCTGACCTCCAATTATCCCACATCACCACTCAGCTGGACACCTTCAGGAGTAGCCTGGAGCAATTTGCCTCCCAGCACAAGTCAGATATCCGGAAAAATGCGGAGTTTAGAGGTCATTTTCAGCAGATGTGTGCTCGGATTGGTGTAGACCCTTTAGCCTGTAAGTGTGCAAAGGGTTAATGTCTTAGGATCTGTGATGATTGCTTGTTTGTACAGCTAGCAAAGGATTTTGGGCACAAACGTTAGGAGTGGGAGACTTTTATTATGAGGTAAATATGATTGTTCTGTTTTTGTGAATGTATTCACCATGATTTTTTTTTTTGCCTTTTTCAGTTAGGAGTTCAAATAATAGAAATATGTCTCTCTAGTCGAGAGCGAAATGGAGGTAACATCATGACACCCTATTCTTGATCATGTGACTTCATTACTGTCTTGTGACCAGGTCTGATGACATTTGAGGAGCTCCGTAAACGTATCTTAGCAACCAGTGGGAAGACACGACAGGATGTATCAGAGGATGACATGGCACGTGCTATTAAGAAGCTGAGGGTGTTAGGGGGAGGGTTTGCTGTGATCCCTGTGGGAAAAACAAGACTGGTACAATCTGTGCCTGGAGAACTGAACATGGACCACACAGCTGTGTTGCAGAAGGCCGAGGAGACAGCACACACGAGTGTTGGTATCTTGATGACGGAGCTCAAGTGGACTAAACTCAGAGCTACTAGCATATTGGTAGGTGTGGTTATCTCCCTGGGCTGGTAGGTGTGGTTATGTCTTGAGGTAGGTCCTGGACTATTAGTAGGTGTGATTATCTGCATTAAGGGAAAGATGGTATACTGTACATTTACCAGTTCTAGTCCTCCTGGCCTGGGCCACATGTGCTGTCAGTGCTCATAGCCATACGGTGTTTATGTTTGACCTACAGGACAGCTTGGTGAAGGAAGGAATGGCCTGGATTGATGACCAGAATGATGGAGAGCGACTTTACTGGTTTCCCGGACTCTTCAATCCATAATAATTTCACACATCATGAGCTAGGGCTGCTAGCTACAAAATTATTTTTTAATTTTCATAATCATAGTTCTGACAACATCTTGCTCTTTTGATACTAAAATTGGTATCAAGTGATGCTTTAGCCAGTCAGTTATCTCTGGTCCACTAGTACTACACCACTAGTAGTATCATTCTCCGAATTTCAGGCCACCTTCAACCAATTTCTAGCCAGCACCTTTGACATCTGCGCATGCTCAGTCGGAGCCCCACCTCATGTATGATGTACACCCACGCGCGATAAACACACAATAGAGTATCTGTACAAACCAATAGCTATAAATGTAGCAATCAGCCGATCAGGTGGAGTAACTTCTGGCTGAGATGCGATTTATAAGTATCTTTGGGTTTATGCTGCTGCTTTGCAGCGAAGTACACTTCTCCACAGTTGCTGGACCGTCCAAAGTCCAACAAGAACAGGTAGGTAACATAACTCAGATCTAGCCATGTAAGAATTAACTGCTAGCTCACTCACTGGTTATTCATTGTGTGTTGATCTTTTCAGAATTATTTGGGAAGAGATTTCCTGGTCCCTCTCTCTCCTCTGATCGCTAGAAGGAATACGGTGTGTGGGGATGGGTTAAGTCTGTGTAACGAGGACAACTTCTGCTGCAAGGAAGTGAATGGTTCTTACAGTTGCTGTGTTGGTGCAAAGGGAGTGTGTTGCATGGATAAGTCCTCATGTTGTCCTGATGATTTCTCCTGCAAGATGCAAGACTACCAATTGAGATGTATCAATGAGAACACTGGAATTGGAATGGATCCACACACCCGACATCAAGCCGTAAAGAATCTTGAGGTGGTGGTGTGTCCTGATGGGAAAAGTGCATGTAATGATGGACAGACGTGTTGTCTTTTGGAAGGAGATGTGTATGGTTGCTGTCAGTTCACTGATGCTGTGTGTTGTTCTGATATGAAACACTGTTGTCCCAAGAATAATGTCTGCGATATCACACACAATTTGTGTTTGAATTCCACAAATATTACATAATACTTTCTGCTTGTTTTTTTTTTTTTTGTTTTTTGTTTTTTTTGTGTTTTTGATCAAAGGTCAAGGTTCAAGTGCTCAGATTTTCGCGCATGCTCGAATGGATTAGAAGGGTGGGGCTGGATAATAAAATACTCTACTTTTGGCACAAACGATTTTTCGTTAGGACTGCACCATCACTCCAGCAGGTGAGTTTTTACTGCGTACAGAAACTAATACTAGCTATGGTTTATGACTTTTCAAAAATGTTTGTATTAGCTAATAGACCCCTTGCAGTCAGCAATAGCTGGAGTGAAGTTTTTTTTTCTCCTGTGTAAACATGGCCAGCTTTACTAACTGGTCAATAAATACTTACTAAATTTTAGCCTGTGCCTTAAGGGTGGTGGCACATAGCAATGCACATGCTAACAGTTAACTCTAAAATTACTATAGCTATGGACTTCAAATTGCATAGAGTTATAAGGTAGTATATCACCAATACACACACTAAAAATGAAGAAAAAAGGTTAATTCTTACAGGTGATATGAGTTTTTTTCTACTCTTTAGAGATAAAAAGCATTGTTTCTCACCGACCACTGAAATTAAGTGGCTGATTTTTGGCCTAAAGCTTCTTAGCACTCTCTACAAAATTACAGAAGGATTTGTTGGTATCTACTTTACTTTTTGAGTTCCCCAAAGTGAGTATTTTAAGTTCCTGGGCTAAATCAAGAAGTAAAACAAGCCCTTCTGTAATTTTTTAGAGAGTGGTGCTAGAAAGCTACAAACCAAAAATCAGCCAGAAGTAATGCTTTTTAGTTTGAATTCGAAAACTGTTCATAGCACCTGCAGGACTTGACCTTTCTTCTTTTTTTGTGTGTGTAGTATTAGCTGCTTTATAGCCATGTGCAGTTTAAAGTCTATGGTGCAAGTAGCTTTGGAGATATGACCCCTTAGCAACCATGTGTGGGCGGGATGTGCCACCACCCTTAACATGGCAGCTGTGCATCATAAACAGATAGGCCTGATAATATCATGGAAACTGCAATGGGTCATGATATCTATGGTATCATGAAGCATAGAATACTGTGTACTTTTCACTACACTATAAAACTGACAGTGCAGTGCTAAGAACTGAATCTCATTTTTTGATAGCACAGTGGACTCGTGGCCTTGGTTATCTGGACACATTATTGATCCATGAATAAAGTGCATATGTCACCATAGGAACCTTAATGAACCACAAGTGTGTCATCAGTATCCATGACAATATTCTAGTGCACCTGGTCAGCTAATTCATTATGTTTAAATGAATTCATAATAGGTAAATTCATTGCATAGAGAGGGCATAAAAAGAGCTGTACTCAGGGACCTGCTGATGATTTCTCTATTTTAAAAACCTTCGTTAATGTTGTGCTGTTACTAATAATGTGCTTGTGGAAAAAAATTTCCATTACATATGCATATTACATATGCATGTTTGTACAGTAGTTAGGCAGTGAGGAGTAGGCCATGGAGGAAGTGAACTAGTGACTGTAATAGAAGCTGATGTGCATGACTACGTAATAGCAGTCAATGGTCCCAGCTCATTGAAAGTGAGCATTTGTTGAAAAATATCTCTACCAAGATGAATTCTGTAGCTACTTGCAATTGCTCCTGTTTGAGCTCTAGATAGCTGCCTCTTGCACTAAGCCTCTCAGTCTTACCTCAGTGCAAAGTTTAATTAGATTCATTTTTTACAATGCATTCATTTGTTTTACTGTACCTGCTCAAGTATTGCATGTCACCAGATCCTTGCGCTCATGCATTTGAGGCTGACTACTTGTAGTGCATGTGTTCCCAAATCCAGATAAACAAAGATAAATGAGGTGCTCCATGAATTACAAATACAACTGTATGCTGTTTTATCCAAAGATGTCATAATGATATTTGAATTGTGATGGCTATTTTATGTTGTATACTCTCTCATTGTGAGGTCTAAGCTAATGAATGAGCGCTCATGAACATATTTTTTGCTTTGTACAACTATCAGTATGATGATTTGTGGTACTAGCAAAGTTTTAGGGGAAAAATTTTTTTAAAAGGAAACCTCATTCATGACTACTTTTCTAATTATAATTCACAAAACAGTTAGCCTCGTTCCCAGGCCTTTTTTTTTGGGGGGGGGGGGGGGGGGAAGGGTAAAAAATAGGGCCTGTTTGTGCAGGCGCTAAAATGCCTGGCATTCCAGGGCCTCCGAATACTACATTGTACCATTGGTGTGGTTAATTTTTAAGATTGAAGTTTGGTTCATTCTTGCTTTGAACAAAGAGCAGCGCCTGGCCATTCAACCATTTATGAGGATAGAAATATCTTCGTGTATCCACAGGTAATCTCACAAACCAGACATCAGGAAGAGTCTGTGTATACCAGATTAATTAGTGGGCCTGGAAATGAGGCTAGAAAACAGTACAAACAAAGTGTAACCTCCAAGATAAAGGCAAAGACTTTCCCCCAAGTATCATTCAGAGGTTCCACTGTATACTGTATGCTTTTTTGTCCAAAGATATCATATTAGGTAGTTTCATGGTGAATGGGAGTTATATGTCCTCTCATTGTGACACAGTCCACACCATCAGAACCAATTTTTTGAGAATGAGCACAAAGTCATCTATATAGGAAAAGGGACAAAAATAGAGTATTCCTGACCTTTAGAATACAACCACAAAAATTATGAAATGAAAAGAACGACTATCGAGTTTGAAACTTACTCAAGCCATACTCTCACTAAACTGTAGCTACTGTGCTGTGTACATGTATGTAGTGCATGTGCAATGGGCATGCATCTGTGTCCCTTCTCGACTAGCACTTCAGTGTGCTTCAGTGATAGGCTGTTAATTTAATTATAATCTCACTTAGATATTATCATTTTTCTTCACTTCAATGAGAACATCTCCTTGCATCATGAGTGAGGAGCATGTTAAAAGAGTCATATACAAACGCAATATTCCTAAAAGGTATTATGACAAAAGTCGTACTTTCATTCGGCACACACGCCAGAGGGTAGGCCAGAGGGTAGAACAGACGGTTAAAAAAATTAGCACCATCATTGGAGTGGATCTTGACAAAAGTCACAAGAAAAAAAAGCAGGAGCAGGACAAGGATGATTATCCTGACCACTTTGCACTGAATACCATAAATGAGATGCATAATTCTGGAACTGATGATGTAAAGGATAAGAAAGCACGATTATTCTCTGTGGAAAGGAATGAAGAATGGTCTGAATTTCTTAAGGCAAGCTTTGATGGACACGAAGAAAAGGTTGAAATGCTATTAGAGAAAGGTGATAGTATAATCAATGAGCAAGATAATATAGGACAGTCTGCATTAATGATAGCAAGCAGTTGTGGGCACACTAAAGTGATCAAGAGTTTGCTAAATAAAGGAATCAGATTTGACTTGAGAGATAATTATGGACAGTCGGCTTTAATGATAGCAAGTCAGAATGGTCACACTGAAGTGGTCAAACTGCTGCTAGAGAAAGGTGCTCAAATCAATATACAGAGAAATGATGGATGGTCTGCTTTAATGCTAACAAGTGAGAATGGTCACACTGAAGTGGTCAAACTGCTTCTAGAGAAAGAAGCACAAGTTGATATGCAACAAAATAATGGATGGTCTGCTTTAATGACAGCAAGTAATAGTGGTTGCACTGAAGTGGTCAAATTGCTACTAGAGAAAGGGGCTCAAGTCGATATGCAGAACAATAATGAATGGTCAGCTTTAATGATAGCAGGTCAGAATGGTCACACTGAAGTGGTCAGACTGCTTCTAGAGAAAGGTGCTCAAGTAAATATACGGGGAAATGATGGATGGTTTGCTTTACTGACAGCAAGTCTAAATGGTCACACTGAAGTGGTCAAACTGCTACTAGAGAAAGAAGCACAAGTTGATATGCAACAAAATGATGGATGGTCTGCTTTAATGACAGCAAGTGATAGTGGTTGCACTGAAGTGGTCAAACTGCTACTAGAGAAAGGGGCTCAAGTCGATATGCAGAACAATAATGAATGGTCAGCTTTAATGATAGCAGGTCAGAATGGTCACACTGAAGTGGTCAAACTGCTACTAGAGAAAGAAGCACAAGTTGATATGCAACAAAATGATGGATGGTCTGCTTTAATGATAGCAAGTCGGAATGGTCACACTGAAGTGGTCAAACTGCTACTAGAGAAAGAAGCACAAGTTGATATGCAACAAAATAATGGACGGTCTGCTTTAATGACAGCAAGTAATAGTGGTTGCACTGAAGTGGTCAAACTGCTACTAGAGAAAGGGGCTCAAGTCGATATGCAGAACAATAATGAATGGTCAGCTTTAATGATAGCAGGTCAGAATGGTCACACTGAAGTGGTCAAACTGCTACTAGAGAAAGAAGCACAAGTTGATATGCAACAATATGATGGATGGTCTGCTTTAATGATAGCAAGTCGGAATGGTCACACTGAAGTGGTCAAACTGCTACTAGAGAAAGAAGCACAAGTTGATATGCAACAAAATGATGGATGGTCTGCTTTAATGACAGCAAGTCGGAATGGTCACACTGAAGTGGTCAAACTGCTACTAGAGAAAGAAGCACAAGTTGATATGCAGACGAATAATGAATGGTCAGCTTTAATGATAGCAGGTCAGAATGGTCACACTGAAGTGGTCAAACTGCTGCTAGAGAAAGGTGCTCAAGTCGATATACAGGGAAGTGATGGATCTGCTTTAATGATAGCAAGTCGGAATGGTCACACTGAAGTGGTCAAACTGCTACTAGAGAAAGAAGCACAAGTTGATATGCAACAATATGATGGATGGTCTGCTTTAATGATAGCAAGTCGGAATGGTCACACTGAAGTGGTCAAACTGCTACTAGAGAAAGAAGCACAAGTTGATATGCAACAAAATGATGGATGGTCTGCTTTAATGACAGCAAGTCGGAATGGTCACACTGAAGTGGTCAAACTGCTACTAGAGAAAGAAGCACAAGTTGATATGCAGACGAATAATGAATGGTCAGCTTTAATGATAGCAGGTCAGAATGGTCACACTGAAGTGGTCAAACTGCTACTAGAGAAAGACGCTCATGTTGATATGCAGAAAAATAATGGATGGTCTGCTTTAATGATAGCAAGTCGGAATGGTCACACTGAAGTGGTCAAACTGCTACTAGAGAAAGAAGCACAAGTTGATATGCAACAAAATAATGGATGGTCTGCTTTAATGACAGCAAGTAATAGTGGTTGCACTGAAGTGGTCAAACTGCTGCTAGAGAAAGGTGCTCAAGTTGATATACAGGGAAGTGATGGATCTGCTTTACTGACAGCAAGTCTAAATGGTCACACTGAAGTGGTCAAACTGCTACTAGAGAAAGAAGCACAAGTTGATATGCAACAAAATGATGGATGGTCTGCTTTAATGACAGCAAGTCAGAATGGTCACACTGAAGTGGTCAAACTGCTACTAGAGAAAGAAGCACAAGTTGATATGCAACAAAATAATGGATGGTCTGCTTTAATGACAGCAAGTAATAGTGGTTGCACTGAAGTGGTCAAACTGCTACTAGAGAAAGGGGCTCAAGTTGATATGCAGAACAATAATGAATGGTCAGCTTTAATGATAGCAGGTCAGAATGGTCACACTGAAGTGGTCAAACTGCTGCTAGAGAAAGGTGCTCAAGTCGATATACAGGGAAGTGATGGATCTGCTTTAATGATAGCAAGTGAGAATGGTCACACTGAAGTGGTCAAACTGCTACTAGAGAAAGACGCTCATGTCGATATGCAGAACAATAATGGATGGTCTGCTTTAATGATAGCAAGTCAGAATGGCCACAATGAAGTGGTCAAACTAATACTAGAGAAAGGGGCTCAAGTTGATATGCAAAACAAGAATGGATTATATGCTCTATATTTAGCAGTTAAAGGTCAGCACACTGAATCAGTTAAGGTTTTGTTTCAACATGGAGCCAAAGTTAGCAAATGTAACAGTCGAGGAACTCCACTTTTAGAGTTAGCAACTGATTATGATATCATCAAAGTTGACCAGCGTGATAACAGAGGGAAAACTGCCCTAATGTATGCTAGCTCCAATGGAAATCCAGATACTATTTCTCTACTTTTTGAAAAAGGTGCTCAAATCAACATGCAAGATAACAATGGCTGGTTTCCTCTGATGTATGCAGCACAAGCTGGAGATGTGGAAATTTGTGGTCTTCTCGTAGCATATGGAACTAATGTACATTTGACTAATTATGAAGGAGATACCATATTTGATGTCTGTTCTCATGAAGTCACCACTTTTTCATTATTTCAAAATTTGGTATGTTTTCTACTGCAATTGATATTGCATAAGTAGCTAATACTGAATGCCATTTCATTTCTTATGTATATTATAGTGAACTTTATTTATTTTCTGCCCATTATAGTTACAGACTTTATTGGATGAAGAAAACAGTGATATTCGTAAGTAATCTACACATCATTCACATCATTTTAATCAGCAACTTGTTTTAATTTTAGGGATTGACTCCTACTACCCAGGAGTTTACTTTTACCAAATGCCCATCATAGAACATGTTACATCAAGAGAAAGTTTGATACATGAGCTAGAGGACGTGGGAATCTCTGTAGTCATTCCTGAAAACTCTCTAAGCATCGAAGAAGAATCTCTAGACCTGTCCATTCATCCTTGCTTCAGTGGACCATTTGAGTTACCAGAAGGCTACGAGTCAGCAAGTCCCACTTACTTGATCACACACAGCAGGAGAGTGACATTTTCAAAGGATGTTACAGTCAGGATGCATCACTCTGCTTGCTTGAAGATTGAAGAGGATTGTGAGGACATGGTGTTTCTCTCAGCTAGCTCCACCCCTGTGTACAGGGAGTCCGATCCACCTGTCTACATCTTCAAAAAAATCCAGGGGGTCAAGGGAATATTCAGACCTGGAGACCAGGTGGGAGAAATATCACTGAGACACTTTTGCCTTTTAAAGATTGGCAAGAGGAAAAGAGAAGAAGATGAAGATGAACAAGTAGATGACTCAAAAAGCTCACCAAAACTCTCCAAAGGTTAGTTGATATTTTGTATAGAGTCTTCTAAGAAAACTTAGCTACCCTCTTTTGTGTGCAGGAAATGGATCTTATTATTCTGCAAGGTTATATCGTGACTTGAATCCTTCCCATGAGGCATCTGCTGTGTTCTGCATGTGCTTATATCATCCCATGTACATTCAAGTATGTTTATACTAACACAGTGACTTTCCTGATAGCTAATCTCATTCTATCTTTCAGCATTGTGATAGAAGAATAATGGAAGGACATGCAAGTATGGAAAAATGGGAAGGACACAGTGAAAAAATAGCCCAGATGATATCAGAAGAAGTGGTAATTGATGCCACTGATAAAACTGAATGGAATATCAGATTTGATAAAAAACCTACAAAGGTATGAGTTGACTTATCTAGAACCATGACCCATGATTTTACTGCACAGATTCTAAAAAGAGAGATACATCTTCCTGAACTGTTGAGAATTAAGGTTTCAGACCTTCTTGACTACCCCCCAAAGCTCATAGCTCACATCAAAGCAGCAACAGGCGCTGCTTCTAATCCACCAGAACTGCAAGTTAGTGGATTGGACATTGGAGAATTCTCCTTTGAACTTCCCATTCCCACTAGTAAGATACACCATCCATGATGCATGCTGTCACCCCTTCATGGTTCATGTCAACTAACATTGCAGAGTCTCCATCTCAATCTGTGGATGATCAGTCAGGGACCTCCCCTTCAACTGCCGAACCAAAAAATTCCCTTATTCCATACATATAAGACTGAACTCATTCAAGGGCCTTGGATACACCCCAGTGAAGAGTGTGTGATCACAAGAGCTGAACCTGACCCTCTTTATTGTAACTTCATTATAGGAATTTGCTGGAGTTAACCCTACAACTGTGCCATCTTCAACTTTATCAACTATCAATGACACAACATTAGGTAAGGGTGTTAGAATGTGTTTTGATCATCTGCTGAATTGTGTGATTATTGTTTAATTCAGGGACTAGTGATTTGGGTGACGTGTTTGACACAGTAGAAACTTTGTCTGCCAATTGGGAAGTACTTGCTACTAAACTACGCATTCAACAACACACTGTTGAGGCCATCAAGGAGAACCACCGAGGAAACGTTTATGTTTGCCTCATTAAAATGTTGGAGCAGTGGTTGAAGTTGAATTATGATTATCAAAAATATGGAAGGCCAAGCTGGAGGGTTATAGCTAAGAGTGTGCAGAGGATGGATCCAGGACTGTTTGAAGAGATTGCCAGAGATCATCCCACAGGTGAGAGAAATCATGACTCAGAGTGGCTCTGTAAGTTAATTTATTCATGCAGCTCTATTCAAGGTCACATGACAAGCTAAAAGACTGAACACTGCATTTAGACCCTTCAAAGTAGCAGACCAATCATCTCTTATATCATTTCAACCACCTCGTAATCACAATTTTCAATTCACTGCTGAAAGTTCTGCGCATGCTCAGATTACTAGCTCAATAACACCCACGCGCGCAATTCGCGCAAGGTGTTGAAGTTGAGATGAATATTTTAAGTTAAGGTTGGTGGTTTTGGAGCTTTGCAGTGAAGTCCATCTCTCCTGCACTACAACTGCTGGTGACCAGGCAAATAAACCTTCCAAGGAACAGAGTATCCAGCAAGTTCCTGAGGAGCAGGTAGCTAACTAGCTGAAGATGAATCATGAAGCAAACAAATAAAATAGCTCTGATTATTACTGCGAGACTGAAGTTATAGTGGGAATGCCTGAATCTTTTAGGCCTTGCCTATGGTCTAACTATGAAGGTCTGTAGCCAGTTCAGCTGTTTGATGATCTGATAACCTAATAATAGCAATAATAGTAGCTACTACAACTGTGTAATAGCCTGCAGGTGTTTAGTGTTAGTGTAACTGTTGCATAATTATCATGACTATTGTAACAACTAATTATTATCATGTTATGTATCATCTAATCACATTGTACACATCTAACCACATCATTATGCACATGTATCACGAGAGATCACCAGACTAGGGTAGTGATACAGTGCTTGGCTACCATCATCACTTTACCATCACCTACACACAACGTTTATAGCTATGATGTACCATCGTCAAACTTGACCATCACCTTCACACACAGTTTACATGAGTACTAGTTATAGCTAGGGCCTTGACTATGAGATAGCTGACATTATGTATCCTTAAGTTCTCTTCTTCAGAAAGATTCCATGTAGCTACAGTGAGCACATGCCAGACTCTCTTTTATCTCCCCTGACAGCTGGAAGGAATGCAGTATGTTACTGCATACAGAAACTATGGTTTGTGGCAACTACTGTGCAATCTATTCATTAAGTGTTAGCAATGACAGCTGCAAGGAATTGAGTATGAGATGGCCTCAGTCTTCTGCTGTAAAGACGTGAATGGTTCTTACAGCTATTGTGTTGTTTCTAAGGGAGTCATGGATAACTGTCTTGATAGTTTTTCCTCCAAGATGCAAGGCTACTGATTGAGATGCATTGATGAGAACACATGCACACCATCAAGCCATAAAGAATCTTGAGGTGGTGGTGTGTCCTGATGAGAGAAGGATGTTGGAGATGTGTATGGTTGCTGTCAGCTCACAGATGCTGTGTGCTATTCTGATATGAAGCACTGTTGTCTCAAGAATAACATCACACAATTTATCCACAAAATTACATATTTTTTATGGATCAAAGGTCAAGGTTCACAGTGCTCAGATTTTCGCGCATGCTCACATGGATCAGAAGGGTGAGGCTGGATAAATAAAAGACCAGTGACGTCTCTAATATTTTCACTAGGACTGGACCAGTTTTTACTGCGTACAGAAAGGTTTGTGGCAACTAGCTAAGACTAAGTAGGAATGTTTTTTTCAAAAATGTTAGTAATAGACCGTATGAGATGGCTATATCAGCAATGTAGGTAATATAGCTGGAATGAAGTACCTATATTTTTTGTTCTCCTGTGAAAACATGGTCAGCTTTGTTAACTGGCTAATAGCTATGATCAATACTTACTGTGAACTAGCAATAATAATAGTAAGGTAGGCATGGGTAATGTGGGGTAACTTTGGACCTTCGACTTTTTGCAGAGACTACAAAGATTGAAGAACCAGTCTATACCTACAGCAACTATAACTGCTACTTGTTTAAATGCTTCCACTGTTCTGGACTGCATCATACCTAATTGTCGAACCAAACTTTTACATCACGATTTATACCCAGCTATGAATTTCCCCCCATAACTTCACAAGAGTAAGTGCTAGAATAATGATTGTTTTTGGGTTTGTGGCCTTGATAGAAGGAGAGTTCAGCTTCTTCTTGAACTTTGCTGCTTGATTATAGCTGCTTCCATTCCAAAGTTATTCTTCCTAATTGAAAATTTGTCTGCTGTTGGCAACCTGAATGCCACTGTGCTTGATTCAATCATCTCCCTCACCTGGGAAGCTAAAGGCATACTCTAATGGTATTTGTAACTGAACCACATCACTCTAGTACAGGGCTGTGGGCAACTTGATTTCTAAACACATGGCTTGGGAAAGATGTGGTAGCTATGCAGGACCACTTGGGCAACAGACCACAGTACTGTAATAGTGTTCCTAGTGTGCTGTTTGTGCCTAGGCTTTAAATCTGTGATCTTTCCATAGGTTCGAAGGAACAATTTTCTTATCTCATTATGATTTTCTGTATGCATGGCCATTGACCACACCAACCTATACCTTCAACACACATGGTATAAAAACTGGAATATAGTCCTCCCTGTGCCCCCTTGTCTCAAAAAGTGTGTGTGTGTGTGTGTGTGTGTGTGTGTGTGTGTGTGGGGGGGGGGGGGGGGGCACATGCCCTCAGTGCCCCCCTAGTTCCTATACCAGTGAATATACATGTAGAAATTATTAAAGTTGGAAATGAGCGAATACAGAAATATCATGATTAAAGTTGGAAATGAATGAATATAGAAATGGTGAAAATTGGAAATGAGTGGATATAGAAATGTGAATAGCACAATGCACTCATAATATAATAATTTTATGTTTTATCGATGGCACAACATTAGGTGAGGGTGTTAGAATGTGTTTAGTTCTGTCATGATCATCTGCTGAACTGTGTAATTATTGTTCAATTCAGGGACTAGTGATTTGGGTGACGTATTCGATGCATTACAATTTTTGTCTGCCAAGTGGAAAGTGCTTGCCACTAGACTACACATTCAGAAACACACTATTGAGGCCATCCAGAAAAATAACCCAGGGGACGTTGATGATTGCCTCATAGAAATGTTGGGGCATTGGTTGGAATTGAATTATGACTATCACAAATAATGGAAAGCCAAGTTGGAGGATTGTAGCTAAGAATGTGCATGCAGAGAATGAATCCAGGACTGTTTGAAGAGATTGCCAGAGATCATCCTGCAGGTGAGAGAAATATGATTGTGGCACTGTGACTGTATTAGAGACAATTTTTTATGCAGCTCAAAGTCACAAGATAAGCTAAAGACTGAACAAGGCTAGGCGTTTAGAAAACTGGAAAGCCTTCACACACTATTAGTTAATTTCATGTAGCTACTTCGATTTGAACCCGCATAACCCACATAACTTTGGTGGATGACTCAGAAAGTTCATCAAAACTCTCCAAAGGAATGTGTTGTATGGAGTCTTCTAAAAACTTACCCTCTTCTGTGTGCAGGTTGATGCATGCTGTCACCCCTTCATAATTACCTTACACTGCAGAGTCTCCATTTCAAATGATCAGTCAGGGACCTCCCCTTCACCTGACGAACCAAAGAATGTGAGTAAATCCCATTGGATATCACCCTGAGCCTAACCACTTTATTATATTCTAGGAATTTGCTGAAGTTAACCCCACTAGATTATACATTCAGAAACACACTATTGAGGCCATCCAGAAAAAATAACAGGGGACGTTGATGATTGCCTAGAAATGTTGGGGCATTGGTTGGAATTGAATTATGACTATCACAAATATGGAAAGCCAAGCTGGAGGATTGCAGCCAAGAATGTGCAGAGAATGAATCTATGAGTGTTTGAGAGATTGCCAGAGATCATCCCACAGGTGAGACAAATATGACTGTGGCAACTGTTGTTTTAGCTATAACTTTTCATGCAGCTCAAAGTCACATGACAAACTAAAGAACTGAACACTGCATTTAGAACACTTTTAGCTAGAGCCTAGCAGACCAATCATCTGATATATTATTTCATCAATCACATCAAAATTATTTTTGTAACCACAAATTTCACTGCTGAAAGTTTTGCGCATGCTCAGACTTGTACTTATCAATAACACCGCGTACCGCTCATACTTCTTTGGAATGTTGATCATCAGCAGGAGAGATGTACTTCACTGCAAGGTTCCAACATCACCAGCAAATACTCAAACTTAATAAATATACTCATCTCAGCTTTGGAATTCAAGTTATTACTGTGAGCATATAGACAGTGAAGTTTTTAGGCCCTAGGCCTTAATTGCCTTGAAGCTGGCCATAGCCATAGCTAGGTCTGTAGCTAGCTCAGCTGTTTGGTGATCTGTTATTTTAATAACTGTGTAATAGTGTTAGTGATGATGCAGTGTCTATGACTTGACCATCACATACAAGCTGTGAGCTAGTTGACGTTAGCTATTTGTATTCTTCTCTTCTTCAGAAATATTCAGATCGAGATTGCTGAGTCTTCTGCTGTAGAAGTGAATGGTTCTCAGCTACTGTGGATAGTTTCTCGTATATGTAGCACTGTTGTTCCAAGAATAATGTCTGTGATATCACACACAATTTATGTTTGAATTTTCCACAAATAGATCATTTATGGAATCGAATGTAATGATCAAAGGTCAAGGTTCACAGTGCTCAGATTTTCGCGCATGCTCACATGGATTAGAAGGGTGGGGTTGGATAAACAAAAATAACTATACTCTCACGAACAATTTTTTCGTTAGGACTGCACCATCACTCCAGCAGGTGAGTTTTTACTGCGTACAGAAACTAATAAGCTAGCTATGGTTTGTGGCAACTACTGTAGCTACATGTAAGATATATTCTTTAATAGACCCCTTGCAGTCAGCAATAGCTGGAGTAAAGTTGTAAACATGGCCAGCTTTGGTAATAAATGGATAAGCCTGATAATGTCATGGAAACTGCAATGGGTCATGATATCTATGGTATCATGAAGCATAGAATATAATATCAGGGATGGAGCCTTCGAAAAAATGGCCAGGTAAATACCCCCCCCCCCCCCCCCCCCCCCCAATACCTGACCTAAGACTCCACCCCTAATATTGTGTACCTTCACTACACTATAAAACTGACTCTGTATTATCAAAGAACTAAATCTCATTTTGATAGCAATTAAATCATACAGTGGAGCCTCAGTTATCTGGTGATCCATGAATAAGTGTGCATGCTCACTACAGTATCCATAGGAACCTTAATGAACCACAAGTGCGTCATCAGTATCCATGGCAATAGTCTAGAGCACCTGGCCCAGCTAATTAGTAACTAGCTAAATGAATTCATATAGGTAACATTATACCACCTGAAATTTATATAACAAGTTAGTCTTTTAAAAGACTAGGAATGCCTTGGCAGGACTTCAGTGCAACCTTTATTATTATTAAACTTTCTGAATAATGCACACTGAGCAACATGGCTTATTGTAGTAAGGTTGGTATTTACACAGCTAGTATTCTTGCTATTCAATGCTTTCAAACTGCCGTTTTGAATGATTCTCATGCATAGCTTGATTGAAGTATGTGTACTGGATTCTTTCATTAGATTCTCCTTCACCATGGCTCTCAAACCACATAGTTCGTGTACATTGCAATCTCTGTAACATGTTTTTGTTCATTGCTATCTTTTAGTCAGTCCTCTGCATGAGTTGGCAAAGACGGCCAAGAAGCATCAGCACTCTCTTCACAGTGTAGCATTACTGCGTAGTGACTGCGAGCCTGAGCCTGAGCCTGTCTGTTTGTCTTTAGTACTGTAGTAGAGCTTGAAGTTGTGTTGGCTAGCTAGCTAGCTAGAGAGCACGTGCTTGATACGCATCACCGCACATGCTATTAATACGTACCATTATAGTCGCCTTTGGCACTGTGCCTCAGCACTCTGCATTATACTCCCACTAATTGGAGACTTATAACATCACCAGTCAGAGCCTGTGGTCAATCATCCACTAGTGGTTTTACATGTGATTCAACAATTTTCACATCCAATGGTCATTCCTACTCACACGTGTGTGGAAGAATCATTGGATATCAGCAAGGTACTCCAGATGCTTTTGAACAGTCAACTCAAAGGAATCTTGGCTTGGAGGGTCCATACATAGATGGAGTCTCTCTCACACATTACAATCTGTTTACATTTACTACATCATTACATTCTGTTCTATAATTGACCACATTCCACATTTCAAACCCAACAAGCTTTTCAGAGAGTAGCCAGCATAAAAGGCAGAACTTGCAAGCTGTGTAACAGCGTGGCTGGTATTCTGCACTAGCTGCCCTACTTGCCATTCAGCTCCAACCATAATTATGACGCTGTGCCCCTACCTTATGTGAACAAGTTAAAGCACAATGAGTGGGTGGGTTATAGACTGAAAGATAGTTCGGTACCGTATGAGTCACGACGTTGAAGTGGGATGGCCATATTCTTGTTAGCAGCCAAAAAGTAACATCGCTATAGAGACAGAAGCACTGAGCATGCGTAGTACACTCGCGCGGGCTATAAAATAGTTATTAACCGTGCGCGTGCGGTTTGTAGTGAATTATAAGCATATAACGAGCTTTGTTCGGGAAAGGATTGTGTGCCTTCCAACAGGTAGGTCAGAATAGCTAGCTATAGATTAGTTGGACTGCAAGACCTTTCTTGGTGCTTGGCTATACCTGAGTTTGGCTAAGTTACTTGATATTGCAAGAGAATGTTTTCAGTGTTAAGTTGGCCAGGCAAACTTTTCTGTGCATAAGTGTGCGGATTGTTAGAACCCCCCCGCCCAGTGACAGCAGAATCACATCCAGCAAAAGCCAGTCGCCGCCGCGACGGTTTCCGACCAGCAAATCCGCCTGCGCTGCCGCCCCCAGTCCCACCACTTTGTCCAGATTCAATCGGTCAAACGGCGGCCGCCCAAAAAATTCCGCCACCGCCCTCTTAATCACCGGGCTGGGCGATATGCAAAAAAAAACAATGCCAGCGCCCCCCTTTCAAAATTTCTGGGTACGGGCCTGAAGCATCAGCACTCTCTTCACGGTGTAGAGTTACTGCGTAGTGACTGCAAGCCTGAGTCTACTGTAGTAGTAATAGTTTTTCCCAAAATATTGGTCAGGCCTGGGCCTGACTGGCCTTACCTATTTCACCGCCTATGTCAGACTACATGATAACAGTCACTATAATCTTTTTCTCCTTCTTCTCCCAGCTCATTGAAAGCGAGCAAAGCATGCAAAGATTTTTGCCAAATCCAGATGGCATAAAATATCTCTAGCTACCACATATGAATTCTGTAGCTACTTGCAATTGCTCCTGCTTGAACTCTAGATGATATCCCAGGTTCAGAGCAGCAGCCTTAGCTACCTCTTGCACTAGCTAGTCTCGCTAGCCAACCGCAGTTTTTTTTGCAAGGGGGGGGGGGTAACAATTCCCAGACTTCTTGACATACGACAGAATGTTGTTGCCACCATAAAAATTACACACATGTGTGTGGCTTATTTGGCCAGCCACCATGGCTAGCTGACTGCTGTCTACTCAGAGAGTTCTGTCAGCAAGATTTAATTATAACGAGCTTTGTTTCGGGAAAGGATTGTGTGCCTTCCAACAGGTAGGTCAGAATAGCTAGCTATAGATTAGTTGGACTGCAAGACCTTTCTTGGTGCTTGGCTATACCTGAGTTTGGAGGTTGCAGCACATGAACAAGCTCTGCACAGTGAAGCCATCTCAGCTAAGCTTTAGTTAGACAGATCTGATTTTAATCGTGTGTGCACGTGCATGTGGTAAATTATTATCCCACAAGTCACATCATGGGCGTAGCCAGGGGTGGTTTGGGTGGTTCGGTCGAACCACCTTTTCAAAATGAATAAAAAATGTTTTAAGCGCGATCGCGCGCTATGCGCGTACGCACGTTCGTGAGTGATCGATCGATCGTGAGCTCGAAGCGAGCAGAGAGAAACGAGTGAGGCAAAGCCTCTTATTATTTTTGTCCAGAAAAGGTCAGTTTTACGTATAACTCAGCCCTACTGAGCAGTTAGTGGCTTAGTGCCTGAGACTATGAATAAATCTTGCTGTAAAAACTGTACAAAAAACTGTACAGGTAGCTAGCAGATCGTGTACCATCTTCATCATTTACTCATCTTCATACTTTCCCTGCCTTCATATGCTGCATTGCAGCTGCTAAGTCATTGTTTTTTTATAAATCGATTATAAAAAAGGGTGTGGTTATAGGAAAGTGGGCGTGGTCATGCCAAAAATTTTCCGCGCTTATGCGCGGATAACTTTAGAACCCCCTCTTCAAAAACTCTGGCTACGGGCCTGCACATGATGCACATTCTTTGAAAGAATGAAAACCTGGTGATTGTTATCAGACATATTTTTCCTTTCCCCCTCACAAATAATACGTCTGGTGTGTGAGACTACTCTTGCACTATATAGCTCTCTCACCTGCAGTACAAAGATTCATATATATATATCTACTCAGAAATGACTGCGCTATAATCCTTTACCTTTAAATTGACATGCTCAAAAATAGCACGTCATTTTCTAACTTGTTAGCTTTCAACCTACAACGAGGCAGACATTTTTATGCCCCGCCCCGTACATGTGATTCTTGGACCTTGACCTCGCAACTGACTAGTGAATCTGTCATTAGCTTTCTTGGTCTCTCAATGCTCAGAGCATAAACCCTAGGCACTAGTCTGGTTATGAATCAACCCTTGATGTATAACAGGTACATATCAGTAAAGGCCTTATACAAAATTAGGTCAATGGCAATCTTATTATAAACTGTATAGATCTTCCAGATCAGATTCATTTCGGCTCATACAATAATTATTATAAGGGAAAAAGCATTTCGTGAAATGAAAAAAGATGTAGGGATGACCACTGCTCAAAAAAGTAAGGAAGGATGGAAATGGGATCAATCTTCGTTCTGTATATCCAGCCAACAATCCCTACATATACGCACTATAATCTGAAGTTACCCGACGTATATGTAGGGATTGTTGGCTGGATATACAGAACGAAGATTGATCCCATTTCCATCCTTCTTGTTTCCTTACTTTTTTGAGCAGTGGTCATCCCTACATCTTTTTTCATTTCACGAAATGCTTTTTCCCTTACTTGTTCCTGGTCTTTTTTCCTCTCTTTTATGGTTTTAGCTATGTATGTTCATTCTTCTATGTGTATGCAGGGACAGATGAAAGAAGTTCTCCAATAGTTCTCCAATAGCATACCAGCCCAATCATTATTGAGTCAAAGTGTTGTGTTTTGTTGAGCCATACTTGGAGGTCGAAGATGCTGAAATAGAGTCTACCATGGTGAATCTAAATCCCCGAATCGATACAGTAGTTATCTAGAGCTAGCTAGCTATTAGCTAGCTAGCTAGCTAGAGACGGCTGAGTAATATTATAATTTCGAATAATTGGATATCAAATACATGCGCATGCGTATTATAGAAAAGATGGCTTCCTAATTGAATTAGTTGAGTGCTGTGCTCCGTAGTGTCTCCTTTTTCATCGACTCTTTCGAGGATCAACGAGTAGAAAAGATCGTAGCTAGATGGTAGAATTTGGAGTGGATTTATCCAGAAATCATAGCTGTAGCTTGAGTGGTTCGAGAGATATGGTTGTCTAAGAAGAATAAGAAGAATATAGAAGAAGAAGAATCCAGCGATTTACCTGCTTGCCGTATTTCTGAAACGGTAAGCTCCCTGGTCCTGAAACTTGGTCTGCACATTGTAGTAGGCTCTAGTAGGCTGGATAATCATTCACAGTAGCTTTTGTTAGGTCTAAGTGGGGGAACTAGAATTTCATTTTAGTATTAGTCTATAGGTGGCGCGCGCGGCCGTCCGAGTCATCCCACATAGAGAGTGCTACCGCACTCTCTGATGATGAAATCTCCAATGAACTACATAGCTACAATACACTTTTGATAGCATCCAGTTACCTAGCTATAATAAAATAATAGAGCATTATATCAAAAAAGATGATGAACAAGTAAAGGAAAAAATATTTAGCTATTCTAAATAAAAAGAGGAATAGGGATGGCTGTGTGCAGTTCAAAAAAGTTCAGCAACAAGAGAGTGAACTTCAGTCAAGTAATCCCTTACTCATCACCAACTACGAGGTAACTATTCCTACTTCACTCCCTTAAGTTATATATCTCATCATGGGAGTGAAGTAGGAATAGTTACCTCGTAGTTGGTGATGGGTAAGGGGTTACTTGACTGAAGTTCGCTCTCTTGTTGCTGAACTTTTTTGAACTGCACACAGCCATCTCCCTACTTCTCTTTTTTATTTAGAATATATAATTATATATATATATGTGTGTGTGTGTGACACATATATATATACCGTAATCGTATAAATTTTCAGAGGTTTAAAATTTTGTGATTTCCGGAGTGTTCCTATAATAAAAAATTTCCCTCAGGTCTAATTTTCATATCAAGCACATGGAAAATAATGCACACGCATAATAGCTATATCATTGCCTGCTGCTAGCTACCTTCTCGTGATTCGTGGCTACTACAGAGAAATCTAGATAGTCTCCCCAAAAAAAGAAAAGCTGGGCTGGCAACACCAGACTAAAATCTAGACTGCTATGGAAGGCGAGATGCTTCATTGTAGAAGAGAGATAGGTAATGGTCGTAATGAAGCATAATACTTTCGTCTCACGGACTATCTGCTCCAGGTTTTTTTGCCTCGGCACCGAAGTGCCGAGGCGCAGTGCTGGAGGCTACTATGTGTGCGTGGTACATACGTCCTATTAGTAGCACGCGCAAACGTATGCACATGACCTTCCTTGATCGTAAAGTCACGTGCACGTTCATGGCACAGCTGATCGAGATGGTACAAAGCTATGAATCATCGTCTGAAAAGACAGCAAGAGAGCCTACAAGAAAGTTAAATAGCAAGAACAGAAGCTACGAAGTCACTAGAGTAGTAGGCAAGACAAGTTAACAATCGTGAGAAAGCAGAAAGAGAGCCAAGCAGTGAGAGCAGAGGCAGTAGGCAAGTAAAACGCAACAATCAGTACTGGGAGCAAGAAAACCAACATGAAACAGCAAGAGTAGAGGGTATAAAGCTCAAGATTCTAAAAAAGCAGCAAGAGAGCCTACAAGAAAGCCTTAAATAGCAATCAAGAACAGAAGCTACAAAGTCACAAGTAGGTTAAAAGTCCTGAGGAAAAGCAGAAAGAGCCAACAAAGCTAAGCAAACAAGCTATAGCTAGTCACTAACTATATTAGTTTGCTACAGCATAGAAAGTCATTGATGTGATAATTATAGAATAATGACATGTAAAATAAGATCTTCAGTCTTCAGTATAATTATATAGGTAGACACAGCACAAAAGAAATCAGTGAAAATCAAAATAATAATGCATTATAGCCAAGTCTACTACGTGCCAAGGCATCAAGTCTTTTTAAAGACAAACTTGTTCCAGCTGCTATTGATATCACATCGCACACGCATGTGCATTATCGTCATATATGACATCGTAGTACTAAGACTTTCGTTTATTATTTTCGAGGATTCTGATCGACTACGAAAAAAATGAAAATAAAACCCTATCGAAAATTTATACGATTACGGTATAATAAGATAGATAGATAGATAGATATAGATATAGATATAGATATTCATAACACATTCATTAAGTACTTAGCTGATGTACAAGTGGAACCTCGATTACCTGAACCTTGGTCATCCAACAAAAACTTCAGTTTGAAAACTAACATTTGTGTTGTGCATGCACTACACACTTTTAAGTTCAGGGCCAATTAAGGGTTAGCCTCATACCCAGGCTCTTTGATTGCAGGGGAGGAAAAGAAGAGCCTGGTATCCACTGCTTGTGCATGCGCTAATTTTCCCTGGAAATTTCTAGATCCACCATATTCTGATTTGCTATCATCATGGAATGGGAGTGGCTTTGCAGCCAGTCTATAGTACTACACACTGCTGCTGGAGATGACTATCATTTTGCTGCTGGTGTTTTTGCCTTAGAGATATCGAGAATAAAAAGTGTTTAGCTATCAAGAGACAATCTAGCTATGATGCCAGCCTACACCCCCTTCTTCATCATGTTCCTGAATAATGTAGCTAAAGATGGAATATATTCTAGAGAATCAAGATGAAAGTATCTGTTTTCATCATTACTTAGAGTTTGTGGTTCAATAATACTTGTGCAAGCAGTAAATACGAGGTTCTTCTTTTCATTTAAGATCCTTTATTATTAACTTAATTTCACTAGATACTATTATTTTCCTTCACTTCAATGAGAACATCCTTGCATCATGAGTGAGGAGCATGTTAAAAGAGTCGTATACAGACGCAATATTCCTAAAAGGTATCATGAAAAAAGTCGTACTCTCATTCAGCGCACACGCCAGACGGTAGTAAAGGGATTGAAAAAAGTTAGTACTGCTCTTGGAGTGGATCCAGACAAAAGTTATAAGAACATAAAACAGGAGCAATTTGCACATGATGACAGTAGCCATATAGAGAATTATCCAAACAGTGACGCTGAGAAATTGAATGCCATAAATGAGATGCATGGAATGAATAACTCTGGAGCTGACAATGAAAAGGATAAGAAAATGGAACTATTTTCAGTGGAAAGGAATGAACAATGGTCTGAATTCCTTAAGGCAAGCTTTGATGGACACGAAGAAAAGGTTGAAATGCTATTAGAACAAGATGATAGTATAATTGATGAGCAAGATGATAAAGGACGATCTGCATTAATGATAGCAAGCAGTTGTGAGCACACTAAAGTGATCAAAAGTTTGCTAAATAAAGGAGCCAAATTTGACTTGATAGATAATTATGGACATTCTGCTTTAATGATAGCAAGTGAGAATGGTCACACTGAAGTGGTCAAACTGCTACTAGAGAAAGGTGCTCAATTCGATATCCAGGGAAATAATGGATGGTCTGCTTTAATGATAGCAAGTCAGAATGGTCACACTGAAGTGGTTGAACTGTTACTAGAGAAAGGTGCTCAAGTCAATATGCAGAGCAATAATGGATGGTCTGCTTTAATGACAGCAAGTGAGAATGGTCACACTAAAATGGTAGAAATGCTACTAAAGAAAGGTGCTGAAGTTGGTATGCAGGAAAATGATGGATGGCCTGCTTTAATGTTAGCAAGTCAGAATGGTCACACTGAAGTGGTCAAACTGCTACTAAAGAAAGGTGCTCAAGTCGATATACAAAGCAATAATGGATTTTCTGCCTTAATGTTAGCAAGTCAGAATGGTCATGCTGAAGTGGTTGAAGAGCTACTAGAGAAAGGTGCTCAAGATGATATGCAGAATAATTATGGACGATCTGCTTTAATGTTAGCAAGTCTGAATGGCTACGCTGAAGTGGTCAGACTGTTACTAGACAAAGGCGCTCAAGTTGATATGAGGGAAAAAGATGGAGGGTCTGCTTTAATGTTAGCAAGTGAGAATGGTCACACTGAAGTGGTCAAACTGCTACTGGACAAAGATGCTCAAGTTGATATGCGGGGAAAAGATGGAGGGTCTGCTTTAATGTTAGCAAGTGGGAATGGTCACACTGAAGTGGTCAAACTGCTACTGGACAAAGATGCTCAAGTTGATATGCGGGGAAAAGATGGAGGGTCTGCTTTAATGTTAGCAAGTGAGAATGGTCACACTGAAGTGGTCAAGCTGCTACTGGACAAAGATGCTCAAGTTGATATGCGGGGAAAAGATGGAGGGTCTGCTTTAATGTTAGCAAGTGGGAATGGTCACACTGAAGTGGTCAAACTGCTACTAGAGAAAGGTGCTCAAGTCGATATGCAGGAAAATGATGGATGGTCTGCTTTAATTCAGAAGGGTCATGTTGAAGTGGTCAAACTGCTACTAGAGAAAAGTGCTCAAGTCGATATGCGGGGAAAAGATGGAGGGTCTGCTTTAATGTTAGCAAGTGGGAATGGTCACACTGAAGTGGTCAAACTGTTATTAGAGAAAGGGGTTCAAGTTGATATGCAGGAAAATGATGGATGGTCTGCTTTAATGATAGCAAGTCGGAATGGTCACACTAAAGTGGTCAAACTGTTACTAGAGAAAGGGGCTCAAGTCGATATGCAGGAAAATCATGGATGGTCTGCTTTAATGATAGCAAGTCAGAATGGTCACACTGAAGTGGTAAAACTGTTACTAGAGAAAGGGGCTCAAGTTGATATGAAGGAAAATGATGGATGGTCTGCTTTAATCATAGCAAGTCAGAATGGTCACACTGAAGTGGTCAAACTGTTACTAGAGAAAGGGGCTCAAGTCAATATGCAGGAAAATGATGGATGGTCTGCTTTAATGATAGCAAATCAGAATGGTCACACTGAAGTGGTAAAACTGTTACTAGAGAAAGGGGCTCAAGTTGATATGAAGGAAAATAATGGATGGTCTGCTTTAATGATAGCAAGTCAGAATGGTCGAACTGAAGTGGTCAAACTGCTGCTAGAGAAAGGTGTTCAAGTCACTATGTGGGAAGATGATGGACAGTCTCCTTTAATGTTAGCAAGTCAGAATGATCACATTGAAGTGGTTAAAGTACTACTAGAGAAAGTCGATATACAGAAAGGTGGATTGTCTGCTTTAATGGCAGCGAGTCAGAGTGGTTACACTGAAGTGGTCAAACTGCTACTAGAGAAAGGTATTCAAGTTGATATGCAAAGCGATAATGGAAATTCAGCTTTAATAATAGCAAGTCAAAATGGTCACATTGAACTGGTCAAACTTCTAATAGAGAAAGGTGCTCAAGTCAATATGAAGAATAATTATGGATCGTCTGCTTTGATGTTAGCAATATTCAATGGTCACACTGAAGTGGTCAAACTGTTACTAGAGAATGGTGCTGAAGTCGATATGCTGAACAATGAACTTTCTGCTTTAATGATAGCAAGTCAGAATGGTCACACTGAAGTGGTCAAACTGCTACTAGAAAAAGGGGCTCAAGTCGATATGCAGGAAAATGATGGATGGTCTGCTTTAATGATAGCAAGTCAGAATGGTCACACTGAAGTGGTCAAACTGCTGCTTGAGAAAGGCGCTCAAGTCAATATGAAAAACAATGATAGACGGTCTGTTTTAATGCTAGCGAGTGAGAAGGGTAATGGAAAAATCATCAAAGTGCTACCAGAGAAAGGTGCTCAAGTCAATATGCAAGACGATAATGGATCATCTTCTCTATATCTAGCAAGTGAGAAGGGTCACACTAAAGTGGTCAAATTGTTACTAGAGAACGGTGCTCCAATTGATATGTTGAACAATGATGGATGGTCTGCTTTAATGATAGCAAGTTGTAATGGGTACTCTAAAGTGGTCAAACTGCTACTAGAAAAATATACTCAAATCAATATGCAGAGCAATGATGGTTTGTCTTCTCTATATTTAGCAAGACAGAATGGTTACACTGAAGTGGTCAAACTGCTACTAGAGAAAGGTGCTCAAGCTGATCTGCAGGAAAATGATGGATCATCTGCTTTAATGATAGCGAGTATGAAGGGTCACACTGAAGTGGTAAAACTGCTACTAAAGAAAGGTGCTATAATCGATAAGCAAAACGATGATGGACTTTCAGCTTTAATGATAGCAACTATGAAGGGTCACACCGAAGTGGTCAAACTGCTACTAGAGAAAGGGGCTCAAGTCGATATGCAGAACAATAATAGATTGTCTGCTTTAATGATAGCAAGTCAAAATGGTTACACTGAAGTGGTCAAACTGTTACTAGAGAAAGGGGCTCATGTCGATATGCAGGAAAATCATGGATGGTCTGCTTTAATGATAGCAAGTCAGAATGGTCACACTGAAGTGGTAAAACTGTTACTAGAGAAAGGGGCTCAAGTTGATATGAAGGAAAATCATGGATGGTCTGCTTTAATGATAGCAAGTGAGAATGGTCACACTGAAGTGGTCAAACTGTTACTAGAGAAAGGGGCTCAAATTGATATGCAGGAAAATAATGGATGGTCTGCTTTAATGATAGCAAGTCAGAATGGTCGAACTGAAGTGGTCAAACTGCTGCTAGAGAAAGGTGTTCAAGTCACTATGTGGGAAGATGATGGACAGTCTCCTTTAATGTTAGCAAGTCAGAATGATCACATTGAAGTGGTTAAAGTACTACTAGAGAAAGTCGATATACAGAAAGGTGGATTGTCTGCTTTAATGGCAGCGAGTCAGAGTGGTTACACTGAAGTGGTCAAACTGCTACTAGAGAAAGGTATTCAAGTTGATATGCAAAGCGATAATGGAAATTCAGCTTTAATAATAGCAAGTCAAAATGGTCACATTGAACTGGTCGAACTTCTAATAGAGAAAGGTGCTCAAGTCAGTATGAAGAATAATTATGGATCGTCTGCTTTGATGTTAGCAATATTCAATGGTCACACTGAAGTGGTCAAACTGTTACTAGAGAATGGTGCTGAAGTCGATATGCTGAACAATGAACTTTCTGCTTTAATGATAGCAAGTCAGAATGGTCACACTGAAGTGGTCAAACTGCTACTAGAAAAAGGGGCTCAAGTCGATATGCAGGAAAATGATGGATGGTCTGCTTTAATGATAGCAAGTCAGAATGGTCATACTGAAGTGGTCAAACTGCTGCTTGAGAAAGGCGCTCAAGTCAATATGAAAAACAATGATAGACGGTCTGTTTTAATGCTAGCGAGTGAGAAGGGTAATGGAAAAATCATCAAAGTGCTACTAGAGAAAGGTGCTCAAGTCGATATGCAAGACGATAATGGATCATCTTCTCTATATCTAGCAAGTGAGAAGGGTCACACTGAAGTGGTCAAATTGTTACTAGAGAACGGTGCTCCAATTGATATGTTGAACAATGATGGATGGTCTGCTTTAATGATAGCAAGTTGTAATGGGTACTCTAAAGTGGTCAAACTGCTACTAGAAAAACATACTCAAATCAATATGCAGAGCAATGATGTTTTGTCTTCTCTATATTTAGCAAGACAGAATAGTAACACTGAAGTGGTCAAACTGCTACTAGAGAAAGGTGCTCAAGCTGATCTGCAGGAAAATGATGGATCATCTGCTTTAATGATAGCGAGTATGAAGGGTCACACTGAAGTGGTAAAACTGCTACTAAAGAAAGGTGCTATAATCGATAAGCAAAACGATGATGGACTTTCAGCTTTAATGATAGCAACTATGAAGGGTCACACCGAAGTGGTCAAACTGCTACTAGAGAAAGGGGCTCAAGTCGATATGCAGAACAATGGATGGTCTCCTTTAATGATAGCAAGTCAGAATGGTCACACTGAAGTGGTCAATCTGTTACTAGAGAATGGTGCTCAAGTCGAAATGCAGGACAAGAATGGTTACTCTGCTCTAATGATAGCAAGTCAAAATGGTCACACTGAAGTGGTCAAACTGTTACTAGGGAAAGGTTCTCAAATCGATATGCAGAACAATAATGGAAGGTCTGCTTTAATGATAGCAAGTCAAAAAGGTCGCACTGAAGTGGTCGAATTGTTAATAGAGAATGGTGCTCAAGTCGATATGCTGAACAATGAATTTTCTGCTTTAATGATATCAAGTCAGAATGGTCGCACTGATGTGGTCAAACTGCTGCTAGAGAAAGGGGCTCAAGTTGATATGCAGGAAAATGATGGATGGTCTGCTTTAATGATAGCAAGTCGAAATGGTCGCACTGAAGTGGTGAAACTGTTACTAGAGAAAGGTGCTCAAATCGATATGCAGAACAATGATGGATGGTCTGCTTTAATGATAGCAAGTCGAAATGGTCGCACTGAAGTGGTCAAACTGTTACTAGAGATAGGTGCTCAAATCGATATGCAGAACAATAATGGATGGTCTGCTTTAATGATAGCAAGTCAAAAAGGTCGCACTAAAGTGGTCGAATTGTTAATAGAAAATAGTGCTCAAGTCAATATGCTGAACAATGAACTTTCTGCTTTAATGATAGCAAGTCAGAAAGGTCACACTGAAGTGGTCAAAGTGCTACTAGAGAAAGGTGCTCAAGTCAATATGCAAGACGATAATGGATCATCTTCTCTATATCTAGCAAGTGAGAAGGGTCACACTGAAGTGGTCAAATTGTTACTAGAGAATGGTGCTCCAATTGATATGTTGAACAATGATGGATTGTCTGCTTTAATGATAGCAAGTTGTAATGGGTACTCTAAAGTTGTCAAACTGCTAATAGAAAAATGTACTCAAGTCAATATGCAGAGCAATGATGGTTTATCTTCTCTATATTTAGCAAGACAGAATGGTCACACTGAAGTGGTCAAACTGCTACTAGAGAAAGGTGCTCAAGCTGATATGCAGGAAAATGATGGATCATCTGCTTTAATGATAGCGAGTATGAAGGGTCACACTGAAGTGGTAAAACTGCTACTAAAGAAAGGTGCTATAATCGATAAGCAAAACGATGATGGACTTTCAGCTTTAATGATAGCAACTATGAAGGGTCACACCGAAGTGGTCAAACTGCTACTAGAGAAAGGGGCTCAAGTCGATATGCAGAACAATGGATGGTCTCCTTTAATGATAGCAAGTCAGAATGGTCACACTGAAGTGGTCAATCTGTTACTAGAGAATGGTGCTCAAGTCGAAATGCAGGACAAGAATGGTTACTCTGCTCTAATGATAGCAAGTCAAAATGGTCACACTGAAGTGGTCAAACCGTTACTAGGGAAAGGTTCTCAAATCGATATGCAGAACAATAATGGATGGTCTGCTTTAATGATAGCAAGTCAAAAAGGTCGCACTGAAGTGGTCGAATTGTTAATAGAGAATGGTGCTCAAGTCAATATGCTGAACAATGAATTTTCTGCTTTAATGATATCAAGTCAGAATGGTCGCACTGATGTGGTCGAACTGCTGCTAGAGAAAGGGGCTCAAGTTGATATGCAGGAAAATGATGGATGGTCTGCTTTAATGATAGCAAGTCGAAATGGTCGCACTGAAGTGGTGAAACTGTTACTAGAGAAAGGTGCTCAAATCGATATGCAGAACAATGATGGATGGTCTGCTTTAATGATAGCAAGTCGAAATGGTCGCACTGAAGTGGTCAAACTGTTACTAGAGATAGGTGCTCAAATCGATATGCAGAACAATAATGGATGGTCTGCTTTAATGATAGCAAGTCAAAAAGGTCGCACTGAAGTGGTCGAATTGTTGATAGAGAATAGTGCTCAAGTCAATATGCTGAACAATGAACTTTCTTTAATGATAGCAAGTCAGAAAGGTCACACTGAAGTGGTCGAACTGTTACTAGAGAAAGGGGCTCAAGTCAATATGCAGGAAAATAATGGATGGTCTATTTTAATGATAGCAAGTCAGAATGGTCACACTGAAGTGGTCAAAGTGCTACTAGAGAAAGGTGCTCAAGTCAATATGCAAGACGATAATGGATCATCTTCTCTATATCTAGCAAGTGAGAAGGGTCACACTGAAGTCGTCAAATTATTACTAGAGAACGGTGCTCAAATTGATATGTTGGACGATGATGGATGGTCTGCTTTAATGATAGCAAGTTGTAATGGGTACTCTAAAGTGGTCAAACTGCTACTAGAAAAATGTACTCAAGTCAATATGCAGAGCAATGATGGTTTATCTTCTCTATATTTAGCAAGACAGAATGGTCACACTGAAGTGGTCAAACTGCTACTAGAGAAAGGTGCTCAAGCTGATATGCAGAAAAATGATGGATCATCTGCTTTAATGATAGCGAGTATGAAGGGTCACACTGAAGTGGTGAAACTGCTACTACAGAAAGGTGCTCTAATCGATAAGCAAAACGATGATGGACTTTCAGCTTTAATGATAGCAGCTATGAAGGGTCACACCGAAGTGGTCAAACTGCTACTCGAGAAAGGGTCTCAAGTCGAAATGCAGGACAATAATAGATGGTCTGCTTTAATGATAGCAAGTCGAAATGGTCACACTGAAGTGGTCAAACTGTTACTAGAGAAAGGTGCTCAAGTCGATATGCAGAACAATAATGGATGGTCTGCTTTAATGATAGCAAGTCAAAAAGGTCGCACTGAGGTGGTCGAATTGTTAGTAGAGAATGATGCTCAAGTCGATATGCTGAACAAAAAACTTTCTGCTTTAATGATAGCAAGTCAGAATGGTCACATTGAAGTGGTCAAACTGTTACTAGAGAAAGGGGCTCAAGTTGATATGCAGGACAATAATAGATGGTCTGCTTTAATGATAGCAAGTCGAAATGGTCACACTGAAGTGATCGAACTGCTACTAGAGAAAGGGGCTCAAGTCAATATGCAGAACAATAATAGATGGTCTGCTTTAATGATAGCAAGTCGAAAAGGTCGCACTGAAGTGGTCAAACTGTTACTAGAGAAAGGTGCTCAAGTCGAAATGCAGGACAATAATAGATGGTCTGCTTTAATGATAGCAAGTCGAAATGGTCGCACTGAAGTGGTCAAACTGTTACTAGAAAAAGGTGCTCAAGTCGATATGCAGAACAATAATGGATGGTCTGCTTTAATGATAGCAAGTCAAAAAGGTCGCACTGAAGTGGTCGAATTGTTAGTAGAGAATGGTGCTCAAGTTGATATGCTAAACAAAGAACTTTCTGCTTTAATGATAGCAAGTCAGAATGGTCACACTGAAGTGGTCAAACTGTTACTAGAGAAAGGGGCTCAAGTCGATATGCATGAAAATAATGGATGGTCTGCTTTAATGATAGCAAGTCGAAATGGTCGCACTAAAGTGATCAAACTGTTACTAGAGAAAGGTGCTCAAGTCAATATGCAGAACAATAATGGATGGTCTGCTTTAATGATAGCAAGTCAACAAGGTCGCACTGAAGTGGTCGAATTGTTAATAGAGAATGGTGCTCAAGTCGATATGCTGAACAATGAACTTTCTGCTTTAATGATAGCAAGTCAGAATGGTCACACTGAAGTGGTCAAACTGCTGCTGGAGAAAGGGGCTCAAGTCGATATGCAGGAAAATGATGGACTGTCTCCTTTAATGTTAGCAAGTCAGAATGGTCACACCGAAATGGTCAAACTGCTACTAGAGAAAGGGGCTCGAGTCGATATGCTGGAAAATGATGGATGGTCTGCTTTAATGATAGCAAGTCAGAATGGTCACACTGAAGTGGTCAAAGTACTACTAGAGAAAAGTGCTCAAGTCAATACGCAAGACGATAATGGATCATCTTCTCTATATCTAGCAAGTGAGAATGGTCACACTGAAATTGTCAAATTGTTACTAGAGAACGGTGCTCAAATTGATATGTTGAACAATGACGGATTGTCTGCTTTAATGATAGCAAGTTGTAATGGGTACTCTAAAGTGGTCAAACTGCTACTAGAAAAATGTACTCAAGTCAAAATGCAGAGCAATGATGTTTTGTCTTCTCTATATTTAGCAAGACAGAATAGTAACACTGAAGTGGTCAAACTGCTACTAGAGAAAGGTGCTCAAGCTGATATGCAGGAAAATGATGGATCATCTGCTTTAATGATAGCGAGTATGAAGGGTCACACTGAAGTGGTAAAACTGCTACTACAGAAAGGTGCTCTAATCGATAAGCAAAACGATGATGGACTTTCGGCTTTAATGATAGCAGCTATGAAGGGTCACACCGAAGTGGTCAAACTGCTACTAGAGGAAGGTGCTCAAGTTGATGTGTGGGAAGATGATGGAGCGTCTTCTTTAATGATAGCAAGTCAGAATGGTCACACTGAAGTGATCAAACTGCTACTAGAGAAAGGGGCTCAAGTCGATATGCAGAAAAATGATGGATTGTCTGCTTTAATGATAGCAAGTCAGAATGGTCACACTGAAGTGGTCAAACTGCTGCTAGAGAAAGGTGCTCAAGTCAATATGTGGGAAGATAATGGACAGTCTCCTTTAATGTTAGCAAGTCAGAATGGGCACACTGAAGTGGTCAAACTGCTACTAGAGAAAGGTTCTCTAGTCAATACGTGGGTAATTGATGAATGGACTGCTTTAATGATAGCAAGTCAAAATGGTCACACTGAAGTGGTCAAAATGCTACTAGAAAAAGGTGCTCAAGTCGATATGAAAAACAATGATAGACGGTCTGCTTTAATGCTAGCAAGTGAGAAGGGGAATAGAAAAGTCATCAAAATGCTACTAGAGAAAAGTGCTCAAGTCAATATGCAAGACGATAATGGATCATCTTCTCTATATCTAGCAAGTGAGAAGGGTCACACTGAAGTGGTCAAATTGTTACTAGAGAAAGGGGCTCAAGTTGATATGCAGAACAATAATAGATGGTCTGCTTTAATGATAGCAAGTCAAAATGGTTGCACTGAAGTGGTCAAACTGTTACTAGAGAATGCTCAAGTCGATATGCAGAACAATAATGGATGGTCTGCTTTAATGATAGCAAGTCGAAATGGTCGCACTGAAGTGGTCAAACTGTTACTAGAGAAAGGGGCTCAAGTCGAAATGCAGGACAAGAATGGATGGTCTGCTTTAATGATAGCAAGTCGAAAAGGTCGCACTGAAGTGGTCAAACTGTTACTAGAGAAAGGTGCTCAAGTCGAAATGCAGGACAATAATAGATGGTCTACTTTAATGATAGCAAGTCGAAATGGTCGCACTGAAGTGGTCAAACTGTTACTAGAGAAAGGTGCTCAAGTCGATATGCAGAACAATAATGGATGGTCTGCTTTAATGATAGCAAGTCAACAAGGTCGCACTGAAGTGGTCGAATTGTTAATAGAGAATGGTGCTCAAGTCGATATGCTGAACAATGAACTTTCTGCTTTAATGATAGCAAGTCAGAATGGTCACACTGAAGTGGTCAAACTGCTGCTGGAGAAAGGGGCTCAAGTCGATGTGCAGGAAAATGATGGACTGTCTCCTTTAATGTTAGCAAGTCAGAATGGTCACACCGAAATGGTCAAACTGCTACTAGAGAAAGGGGCTCGAGTCGATATGCTGGAAAATGATGGATGGTCTGCTTTAATGATAGCAAGTCAGAATGGTCACACTGAAGTGGTCAAAGTACTACTAGAGAAAGGTGCTCAAGTCAATATGCAAGACGATAATGGATCATCTTCTCTATATCTAGCAAGTGAGAATGGTCACACTGAAATTGTCAAATTGTTACTAGAGAACGGTGCTCAAATTGATATGTTGAACAATGACGGATTGTCTGCTTTAATGATAGCAAGTTGTAATGGGTACTCTAAAGTGGTCAAACTGCTACTAGAAAAATGTACTCAAGTCAAAATGCAGAGCAATGATGTTTTGTCTTCTCTATATTTAGCAAGACAGAATAGTAACACTGAAGTGGTCAAACTGCTACTAGAGAAAGGTGCTCAAGCTGATATGCAGGGAAATGATGGATCATCTGCTTTAATGATAGCGAGTATGAAGGGTCACACTGAAGTGGTAAAACTGCTACTACAGAAAGGTGCTCTAATCGATAAGCAAAACGATGATGGACTTTCAGCTTTAATGATAGCATCTATGAAGGGTCACACCGAAGTGGTCAAACTGCTACTAGAGGAAGGTGCTCAAGTTGATGTGTGGGAAGATGATGGAGCGTCTTCTTTAATGATAGCAAGTCAGAATGGTCACACTGAAGTGATCAAACTGCTACTAGAGAAAGGGGCTCAAGTCGATATGCAGAAAAATGATGGATTGTCTGCTTTAATGATAGCAAGTCAGAATGGTCACACTGAAGTGGTCAAACTGCTGCTAGAGAAAGGTGCTCAAGTCAATATGTGGGAAGATAATGGACAGTCTCCTTTAATGTTAGCAAGTCAGAATGGGCACACTGAAGTGGTCAAACTGCTACTAGAGAAAGGTTCTCAAGTCAATACGTGGGTAATTGATGAATGGACTGCTTTAATGATAGCAAGTCAAAATGGTCACACTGAAGTGGTCAAAATGCTACTAGAAAAAGGTGCTCAAGTCAATATGAAAAACAATGATAGACGGTCTGCTTTAATGCTAGCAAGTGAGAAGGGGAATAGAAAAGTCATCAAAATGCTACTAGAGAAAAGTGCTCAAGTCAATATGCAAGACGATAATGGATCATCTTCTCTATATCTAGCAAGTGAGAAGGGTCACACTGAAGTGGTCAAATTGTTACTAGAGAAAGGGGCTCAAGTTGATATGCAGAACAATAATAGATGGTCTGCTTTAATGATAGCAAGTCAAAATGGTTGCACTGAAGTGGTCAAACTGTTACTAGAGAATGCTCAAGTCGATATGCAGAACAATAATGGATGGTCTGCTTTAATGATAGCAAGTCGAAATGGTCGCACTGAAGTGGTCAAACTGTTACTAGAGAAAGGGGCTCAAGTCGAAATGCAGGACAAGAATGGATGGTCTGCTTTAATGATAGCAAGTCGAAATGGTCGCACTGAAGTGGTCAAACTGTTACTAGAGATTGGTTCTCAAGTCAATATGCAGAACAATAATCGATGGTCTGCTTTAATGATAGCAAGTCAACAAGGTCGCACTGAAGTGGTCGAATTATTAATAGAGAATGGTGCTGAAGTCGATATGCTGAACAATGAACTTTCTGCTTTAATGATAGCAAGTCAGAATTGTCACACCGAAGTGGTCAAACTGCTACTAGAGAAAGGGGCTCAAGTCGATATGCAGAAAAATGATGGACTGTCTCCTTTAACATTAGCAAGTCAGAATGGTCACACCGAAATAGTCAAATTGCTACTAGAGAAAGGGGCTCAAGTCGATATGCAGGAAAATGATGGATGGTCTGCTTTAATGATAGCAAGTCAGAATGGTCACACTGAAGTGGTCAAAGTACTACTAGAGAAAGGTGCTCAAGTCAATAGGCAAGACGATAATGGATCATCTTCTCTATATCTAGCAAGTGAGAATGGTCACACTGAAATTGTCAAATTGTTACTAGAGAACGGTGCTCCGATTGATATGTTGAACAATGACGGATTGTCTGCTCTAATGATAGCAAGTTGTAATGGGTACTCTAAAGTGGTCAAACTGCTACTAGAAAAATGTACTCAAGTCAATATGCAGAGCAATGATGGTTTGTCTTCTCTATATTTAGCAAGACAGAATGGTCACACTGAAGTGGTCAAACTGCTACTAGAGAAAGGTGCTCAAGCTGATATGCAGGATAATGATGGATCATCTGCTTTAATGATAGCAAGTATGAAGGGTTACACTGAAGTGGTAAAACTGCTACTACAGAAAGGTGCTCTAATCGATAAGCAAAATGATGATGGACTTTCAGCTTTAATGATAGCATCTATGAAGGGTCACACCGAAGTGGTCAAACTGCTACTAGAGGAAGGTGCTCAAGTTGATGTGTGGGACCAGCGTGCTAACAGAGGGAAAACTGCCCTTATGTATGCTAGCTCCAATGAAAATCCAGAGGCTGTTTCTCTACTTCTGGAAAAAGGTGCTCAAATTGACTTGCAAGATAACAAGGGCTGGTTTCCTCTGATGTACGCAGCACAAGCTGGAGATCTAGAAATTTGTGGTCTTCTCGTAGCATATGGAGCTAATGTACACTTGACTAATTATGAAGGAGAGACCATATTTGATGTCTGTTCTCATGAAGTAACTCCTTTCTCATTTTTTCAAGATTTGGTATGTTTTCTACTACTTTAGAGCTGCAATTGATATTGCATGGGTAGCTAATACTGAATTTCTTATTTAGTCAATATTTTGCCCATTATAGTTACAAACTTTATTGGATGAAGAAAACAGTGATATTCGTAAGTAATCTGCACATCATTCATATCATTTTAATATAGCAACCTATTTTGATTTAGGGACTGACTCCTACTACCCAGGAGTTTACTTTTACCAAATGCCCATCACAGAACACATTACATCAAGAGAAGCTTTGATACGTGGGCTAGTGGACAAGGGAATCTCTGTCTTCATTCCTGAAAATTCGCTAAGCATCAAAGAAGAATCTCTAGACCTGTCCATTCATCCTTGCTTCAGTGGACCATTTGAGTTACCAGATGGCTACGAGTCAGCAAGTCCCACTTACTTGATCACACACAGCAGGAGAGTGACATTTTCAAAGGATGTCGCAGTCAGGATGCATCACTATGCTTGCTTGAAGAGTCAAGAGGATTGTGAGGACATGGTGTTCCTCTCAGCTAGCTCTACCCCTGTGTACAGGGAGTCTGATCCACCTCTCTATGTCTTCAAAAAGATCCAGGGGGCCAAGGGAATATTCAAACCTGGAGACCAGGTGGGAGAAATATCACTGAGACACTTTTGCTTGTTAACGATTGGCAAGAGGAAAAGAGAAGAAGATGAAGATGAAGAAGTGGACGACTCAGAAAGCTCACCAAAACTCTCCAAAGGTTAGTCATGGAGTTAATGCTTGTATAGAAACTCACCCTCTTTTGTGTGTAGGAAATGGATCATATTATTCTGCAAGGTTATATCGTGACTTGAATCCTTCCCTCGAGGCATCTGCTGTGTTCTGCATGTGTTTATATCATCCCATGTATATTCAAGTATGTTTATACTAACACAGTGACTTTCCTTATACTCTAACTCTGTCTTTCAGCATTGTGATAGGAGAATCATGGAAGGTCATGCAAGTATGGAAAAATGGGAAGGACACAGTGAAAAAACAGCCCAGATGATATCAGAGGAAGTGGTGATTGATGCCACTGGTAAAACTGAATGGAATATCAGATTTGATAAAAATCCTACAAAGGTATGAGCTGAGTTATCTGGAACCATGACTCATGATTTTACTGCATAGATTCTAAAAAGAGAAATACATCTTCCTGAACTATTGAGAATTAAGGTTTCAGACCTTCTTGACTACCCTCCAAAGTTCATACTTCACATCAAAGCAGCAACAGGCACTGCTTCTATTCCACCAGAACTGCAAGTTAGTGGATTGGACATTGGAGAATTCTACTTTGAACTTCCCACTCCCACTCCCAGTAAGATAAACCATCCATGATGCATGCTGTCACCCCTTCATGATTCATGTCAACTAACACTGCAGAGTCTCCATCTCAATCTGTGGATGATCAGTCAGGTACCTCCCCTTCAACTGCCGAACCAAAGAATGTGAGTAAATTCCCTTGTTCTATATCTATAAGACTGAACTCATTCAAGGGCCATTGAAGTGAAGAGTGTGTGATCACAAGAGCTGAACCTGACCCTCTTTATTGTAACTTTATTATAGGAATTTGCTGGAGTTAACCCTACAACTGTGCCATCTTCAACTTTATCAACTATCGATGACACAACATTAGGTGAGGGTATTAGAATGTGTTTTGTGCTGTCATGATCATCTGATGAACTGTGTGATTATTGTTCAATTCAGGGACTGGTGATTTGGGTGACGTGTTTGATGCATTGCAATTTTTGTCTGCCAAGTGGAAAGTGCTTGCCACTAGATTACACATTCAGAAACACACTATTGAGACCATCCAGAAAAATAACCCAGGGGACGTTGATGATTGCCTCATAGAAATGTTGGGGCATTGGTTGGAATTGGATTATAACTATCACAAATATGGAAAGCCAAGCTGGAGGATTGTAGCTAAGAATGTGCAGAGAATGAATCCAGGACTGTTTGAAGAGATTGCCAGAGATCATCCTGCAGGTGAGAGAAATATGATTGTGGCACTGTGACTGTATTGGAGACTATTTTTCATGCAGCTCAAGTTCACAAGACAAGCTAAAGACTGAATCATGCATTTGCATTTAGAACACTAACCCTTTCCCCCCGTGAGTTGTAACCTTTGTACTGTGAAAGTACTACAGTATTCTACCATATGATGTATACGAACTCACAATAGACCCATTGCAGTTCCTTATCAGGCTTGTCTGTTTACTTTTCTAGCTAGCAGTATAAAAACTCACCTGCTGGTGCAGTCCTAGCAGTCACCTGACCTTTGATCCGAACAGAGCAACGCAGTAGCATTCACTTCTGAGCTAGCTGCAGACCTATGGCTATGGCTAGCTTCAAGCCTAAAAACTTCAGTGTCTCACAGTAATAATCATTTTTGCAACTTGAATTCCAAAGCTCTTTATTAAGTTTGAGTATTTGCATGGTGATATTGGAACCTTGCAGTGAAGTCCATCTCTCCTGCTGATGACCAACATTCCAAAGAAGTATGAGCGGTGTTATTGATAAGTAGTCTGAGCATGCGCAGGACTTTCAGCAGTGAAGCAAATTTGTTGTGTGATTGAAATAATATATCAGATGATTGGTCTGATAGGCTCTAGCTAAAAGTGTATTAAACAATAGGACATGTTTTGCTCATTCAATATGTCAATATATTTTATCGTTTCTTATTTCAATAATAGTTGATCTAGCTATAACCTACGCCGCTTAAATGACTGAAGAGTCCATTGAAAAACGAGGCAGTTCTAGAGGTGAATTTACTTGAGGGCAGTGACTTGGGTTGATTGGGCAAGTTGCAGCAAATGCTCTGAGAGGTAGTCCATGCTTCATAGATACATGGTTACAAATAGTCATAGGCGGTGGAACAGGTCAGGCCAGTCAGGCCCAGGCCTGACCAATACTTTGGGGAAAACAACTTATGTTAAAATTAGTGGCTAACAAAAGAAAGTGTCTATAATGATGCTCAACTATAACAAATGGGAATTTCAGGCCTGACCAATCGAATCTTGCTTCCAACACCTCTGATAGTGACAAAAACACCACTTTTTAACCACAAACTGGCATACTCAAAACTAACTTCAAATCTTTTATAGCTCCACAGCAGTCTAGATTAGACCTACTAGTATCACTGCATACAATAGTTGGCCCTCTATGACTAATGGTTTTAGGCTTATAACGTGCTACATGGCCTTCTTCTACACATCGATGAACAAGTAAAGAAAAAAATTTATTCCCAATAAAAAAGAAAATTTGGGATGGCTGGTGCGGTTCAAAAAATTCAGCAACAAGAGAGTGAACTTCAGCGAACTATTCCTACTTCACTCCCTTTATATCTCATCTTAGCCTGTCATGGAGTAAAGTAGGAATAGTTAGCTCGTAGCTTGGTAATATTGGTGATGGGTAAGGGTTACTTGACTGAAGTTCACTCTCTTGTTGCTGAACTTTTTTGAACTGCACACAGCCATGAGCCATCCCTACTTATACTGTCATGTAGTTTGCTTTGTGGTGGCTGATAATGCACATTCCTGAGTACCCAATTAATTGTTAATGAGTGGTCATTAATCTAATGATGACCTGAAAACTTCAAAGGATTATAATCATAGCTAGTATAATTATTGTTGTGCTGTTACTAATAATGTGCCTGTGAAAAAAAAAAAAAGAAGAAAAAAAAGTTACATATGCATGTTTGTACAGTCTGGTGACAAGCAGGCCATGTAGAAGAATTTGGCAGGAAGTGATGTACATGTAATATTGACTACATGATATGATAGCAGTCAATGGCGTAACCACGATCACTATAGCCCCGCTCATCGAAAGTGAACAAAGACTTTGCTAAATTCACCACTGCAGCTACTTATAATTGCTCCTGTTTGAACTCTTGATATCCCAGCTTCAGAGCAGCAGCTGCCTCTCCCCAAAGAAGGGAGAGGGCCTAGTACACTGTTTGCGCATGCTCTATTTTCCGGGAATCCGTATATCTTTGTAAAGCACTCAGCATATCTAATCCATAAACTTCTTATGTTGCGAACGTCAAACAGATAAGCTTAACCTTTGACCTTTCTTTGGGGGTCGTTGATAATGGCCTGTTGTGAGTCTGTCTTTGATGAAGCTGTGAAGTATGCACTGGACAAGATTAGGAATATGGAGCAAATTCGAGCTATGAAGAATACATAATATTCATTAACTTTGGCTATATCAAATATTTCACTCATAAGTCCAGGAAGTCAGCATGGGGATGAGGCTACCATGTGGCAAGCTGTAAGTAGTCCATAATATTTTTCCATCCACATAGATTAAACAATGTGCAGAGAAATTTACTGAAAAATATACGGAAAGGTTAGCGCATGAGCAAATGGTCTGTACTAGGCCCTCTCCCTTCATTGTGGCAGGGCCCTGGGGACGAGGCTACAGCTGCCTCTTGCACTAAGCCTCTCAGTGAGTCTTCATTTCTTACTACTTCAGTGCAAGATGTTTTAATCAGCCCATTTTAAATAATATTCACAATGCATTCATTTGAATTCTGTAAAACGAATAACTCCAAGTATTGCATGTCACCAGACCCTTGCATGCGCTCATGTGTTTGGGGCTGGCTGTGCCAAACTACTTGTAGTGCATGTGTTTTCCAAATCTGGATAATGAGATGTTGGGATAAGGAAGTGCTGGGATAACTTAGGAGGTGAAGATAACTGCGGTTCCACTACAACTGTATGCTTTTGTCCAAAGATGTCATATTAGAAATCTCATGGCTGTTTTATGGTGAATGGGAGTTGTATGCCCTCTCATTGTGAGCCCTAAGCTAATGAATGAGTACTCATGATCATATTTTGAAACTCAAAATACTATACCGTATAGCGCTCTATTTTCGAGGCACTAATATTTCGAGGATAGCTATTTCGAAATTATTTTGCGGAATAATTTTCGAGGATCATTAAAATTATAAACTCCGCCTACAAAATGAATATAGCGCGTGCACATGTACATAGAAGCATGCTGCCAGCGAGCGCTAGCTTTTAGTGTACGTGTAGAGTCGATGGTTCGTGGCTAACATGTTTATCAAAGTATACTCCCAGTGTTGGGGAAGGACTGCTGTGCAGAAAAGAACCAGGAAATAGTCATGACCTGTTTGCTGTGATACTGCATCGTGGGCCATGTTCTCTGCTGCTCTTCTTGCAATTTCAGCCCTTTTTTTCTGAAGAAAACCTAGATTATGGCCCTCTGGTGCCAGGTAGATCCCTGCTTTAGCGCGGTAGAAACTTTCGAATTCGCTGCTTCTATAGAAGAGGAGGGAACTGACAGTGTGCCACAAGGATCTGGTAGTAAATAAGCTAGTAGGCAATGCTTTGGTTTAACGTTCAGAGCTAAAATATTAAACGATGATTTGACAGCTGCACTATACAGTTTATACATTGCGCACGCGCGTACATAACACGTGGCAGGTAAAAATATTCGAGGGCACAATTTTCGTGTTTTGAGCAAAATCCGCGAAAACCTCGAAAATAAAGCGCCTCGAAAATAAAGCGCTATACGGTAGATGGTTTGTGGTAACTAGCTTAAAAAATAGGAAAGCACATCATTCATGGCTACTTTTCTAAACATAATTCATCGGACACTCATGAAAACCAACCTCCAAGGACAAAAGGTCTTTTCCCCTAGTGTCCTTTATTGGGAGGTTCCACAGTATACTGTTATTACTGTATGCAAAGATATTTGGCTGTTTCATGGTGAATGGGAGTTGTATGTCCTCTCGTTGTCAGTCCTAATCATCAGAACCAAATGAATGAGCAATCATTTTGAGCATGAGTACAAAGTCATGGGGGTCTATAGCTGTAGCATCTATAATAGGGAAAAAGTATTCCTGATTTCCTGATCTTTGTACTACAGTGTGTGGGCGACATCAAAGCCTGTAGTATAAACACTGTAACCACACAAGAAGCCATCATCTAACTTGCAGTTAAGTGATAGTTGAGCTTGTATCCATGGATACTAGATGCCTTGGTGTCTATGTCTTGTGTATATCTGAGGTTTATCTATAACAACCAGAATTAAATTCATAGCTTATTAGTTCCTAAGTCATGGTGGTTACTTTATGTACTTATGTACAGTTGGATCCTCAATTACCCATCCAACAAACACTTCAGTTTGAAAACTAACACTTGTGTTGTGCATGACGTCATCGGGTGTGCACTCCGGTGCACAGGCAAAAAGTGTACCCAACACCTCCATATCCAAAATGTAATGCAAACATCAATTACACACACATGATTATATACATTACGTTGTATTGTATGCACTCTTAGCTTGTAGAGCTAACTATTCTACTGATGTGTATGTTGAGGGCTTTGGTACAGTAACTAGTTCAGAGGGGACATTAAAACATGATCATCTCCATTCAGTGTGTATCATGAAGGCAGAAGTTGTAATAGCATTTGGTGGAAAGAATAATTATTGTGCATTACTAGCTACTATGCAACTCAGAACTTTATAATAGCTAGCTGTACATGTGTGTGTGCTTTATCAATATCCCACGCCAAAGCAACTTTCTAGGGCTGGGAGGATCTTGTGACAAAAAAGTCATGCATGGGCTGTAAAAATGAATATCAAGTTTGATGAACTAGAAACCTACTCAAGCCATACTCCCACTAAACTGTAGCTACTGTGTCCTGAGCTAGATAGCTAGCTCTGTACATGTATGTAGTGCATGTGTAATGGGCATGCATCTGCATCGTGACAAACAACCAAAATAAGGAACATCAATGAAAAATCATATCATGTTTAAATGTCCCTTCTCAGCCACTATAGGCTAGCACTTCAGTGCTTTTCATCGAATTGGATTCATAAATCCGTGATAGGCTGTTAAATTATAATTTCATTTTCATAGGTATTATCATTTTTCAATGAGAACATCCTCTTTGCATTATGAGTGAAGAGCATGCTGAAGGAGTCGTATACAGACGCAATATTCCTAAAAGGTATCATCGTTCTTTCCTTTGGCGCACACGCCACACGGTAGTGAAGGGATTGAAAAAAATTAGTACAATTCTTGGAGTGGACCCAGACAAGAGCTATAAGAACATAAAACATGAGCAGGACAGGGATGATCATTCTGACCAAAATACATCAGTGACTCATGATGAGAGTAGTGGGCATATGCAGGATTATTCAAACAGTGATGCTGAGAAATTGAATGCCATAAATAAGATGCATGAAACGAATTACTCTGGAGCTGACAATGAAAAGGATAAGAAAATGGAACTATTCTCAGTGAAAAGGAATGAAGAATGGTCTGAATTTCTTAAGGCAAGCTTTGATGGACACGAAGAAAAGGTTGAAATTCTATTAGAAAAAGATGATAGTATAATCGATGAGCAAGATGATAAAGGACGATCTGCATTAATGATAGCAAGCAGTTGTGGGCACACTAAAGTGATCAAAATGCTACTAGAGAAAGGTGCTCAAGTCGATGTGCAGAGCAATAATGGAAGATCTGCTTTGATGATAGCAAGTCAGAATGCTCACACTAAAGTGGTCAAACTGCTACTAGAGAAAGGTGCTCAAGTCGATATGTGGGAAGATGATGGATGGTCTGCTTTAATGATAGCAAGTCAGAATGGTCACACTGAAGTGGTCAAACTGCTACTAGAGAAAGGTGTTCAAGTCAATATGCAGAGCAATAATGGATTGTCTGCTTTAATGACAGCAAGTCAGAATGGTCGCACTGAAGTGGTCAAACTGCTACTAGACAAAGGTGCTCAAGTCGATATGCAGGGAAAAATTGGAGGGTCTGCTTTAATGATAGCAAGTCAGAATGGTCGCAGTGAAGTGGTCAAACTGCTACTAGAGAAAGACGCTCAAGTCGATATGCAGAGAAAAGATGGATGGTCAGCTTTAATGATAGCAAGTCAGAACGGTCACACTCAAGTGGTCAAACTGCTACTAGAGAAAGACACTCAAGTCAATATGCAGAACAATAATGGATTTTCTGCTTTAATAATAGCAAGTCAGAATGGTCACAGTAAAGTGGTCAAACTGCTACTAGAGAAAGACGCTATAGTTGATATGCAGAGAAAAGATGGAGGGTCTGCTTTAATGATAGCAAGTCAGAACAGTCACACTGAAGTGGTCAAACTGCTACTAGAGAAAGACGCTCAAGTCGATATGCAGAACAATAATGGATCTTCGGCTTTAATGATAGCAGGTCAGAATGGTCACACTAAAGTGGTCAAACTGCTACTTGAGAAAGACGCTCAAGTCGATGTGCAGAACAATAATGGATCTTCGGCTTTAATGATAGCAGGTCAGAATGGTCACACTAAAGTGGTCAAATTGCTACTAGAGAAAGGTGCTCAAATCGATATGCAGGGAATATGGATTGCCTGCAATAATATCAGCAAGTCTGAAAGGTCACACTGAAGTGGTTAAACTGCTACTAGAGAAAGGTGCTCAAGTCGATATGCAGGGAAAAGATGGAATGACTGCTTTAATGATAGCAATTCAGAATGGTCACACTGAAGTGGTCAAACTGCTACTAGAGAAAGGTGCTCAAGTCAATATGCAGAGCAATAATGGATTATCTGCTTTATTTTTTGCAGTTAAAGGTCAGCACACTGAATCAGTTAAGGTTTTATTTCAACATGGAGCCAAAGTTAGCAAATGTAACAGTCGAGGAACTCCACTGTTAGAGTTAGCAACCGATTATGACATCATCAAAGTTGACCAGCGTGATAACAGAGGGAAAACTGCCCTTATGTATGCTAGCTCCAATGGAAATCCAGATACTGTTTCTCTACTTCTGGAAAAAGGTGCTCAAATTGACATGCAAGATAAGAATGGCTGGTTTCCTCTGATGTATGCAGCACAAGCTGGAGATGTGGAAATTTGTGGTCTTCTCTTAGCATATGGAGCTAATGTACACTTGTCTAATTATGACGGAGATACCATATTTGATGTCTGTTCTCATGAAGTCACCACTTTTTCATTATTTCAAAATTTGGTATGTTTTCTACTACTTTATAGAGCTGCAATTGATATTGTATGGGTAATACTGAATGCCATTTTATTTCTTATGTAATAATGAACTTTATTAATTTTCTGCCCATTATAGTTAGAGACTTTATTGGATGAAGAAAACAGTGATATTCATAAGTAATCTACACATCATCCACATTACTCTAATCAGCAATTTATTTTAATTTTAGGGACTGACTCCTACTACCCTGGAGTTTACTTTTACCAAATGCCTATCGCAGAACACAGTACGCCAAGAGAAGCTTTGATATGTGGGCTAGTGGACAAGGGAATCTCTGTCTTCATTCCTGAAAATTCGCTAAGCATCAAAGAAGAATCTCTAGACCTGTCCATTCATCCTTGCTTCGGTGGACCATTTGAGTTACCAGATGGCTACGAGTCAGCAAGTCCCACTTACTTGATCACACACAACAAGAGAGTTACATTTTCAAAGGATGTCACAGTCAGGATGCATCACTATTCTTGCTTGAAGAGTGATGAGGATTATGAGGACATGGTGTTCCTCTCAGCTAGCTCCACCCCTGTGTACAGGGAGTCTGAATCACCTATTTACATCTTCAGAAAGATCCAGGGGGCCAAGGGAATATTCAAACCTGGAGACCAGGTGGGAGAAATATCACTGAGACACTTTTGCTTGTTTGGCAAGAGGAAAAGAGAAGAAGTTGAAGATGAAGAAGTGGATGACTCAGAAAGCTCACCAAAACTCTCCAAAGGTTAGTCATGGAGTTAATGCTTGCATAGAAACTCACCCTCTTTTGTGTGCAGGAAATGGATCATATTATTCTGCAAGGTTATATCATGACTTGAATCCTTCCCTCGAGGCATCTGCTATATTCTGCATGCGTTTATATCATCCCATGTACATTCAAGTATGTTATACTAACACAGTGACTTTCCTGATAATCTAACTCTGTCTTTCAGCATTGTGATAGGAGAATCATGAAGGGACACACAAGTATGCTGAAAAAATGAGAGGGACGAAGTGAGATCATAGCCCAGATGGTATCGGAAGAGGTGGTAATCAGTGCCACTGGTGAAAATGATTGGAGCATAAGATTTGATAAAAACCTGCAAAGGTAAGAGATTTGTAAGCATGATTAGCTATAACTATGACTCTGTTGTAACATACTCTGCAGATCCGAAAGAGAGATATTCATCTTCCTGAACTATTGAAAATTAGAGTTTCAGACCTTCTTGACTACCCTCCAAAGTTCATAGCTCACATCAAAGCAGTCACAGGCACTGCTTCTATTCCACCAGAACTGCAAGTTTGTGGATTGGACATTGGGGAATTCTACTTTGAACTTCCCACTCCCACTCCCAGTAAGACACACCATCCATGATGCATACTGTCACCCCATGTCAACTAACACTGCAGAGTCTCCATCTCAATCTGTGGATGAACAGTCAGAGACCTCCCCTTCAGTTACCAAACCAAAGAATGTGAGTAAATTCCCTTATTCCACCATAAGACTGAACCCATTCAAGGGCCTTTGGATACACCCAAGTGAAGAGTGTGTGATCACAAAAGCTGAACCTGACCCTCTTTATTGCAACCTTCATTATAGGAATTTGCTGGAGTTAACCCTACAACTGTGCCATCTTCAACTTTATCAACTATTGATGACACAACATTAGGTGAGGGTGTTTGATTGTCTGCTGAACTGTGTGATTATTGTTCATTTCAGGGATTAGTGATTTAGGTGACGTGTTTGATGCAGTGGAAACTGTATCTGCCAAGTGGGAAGTGCTTGCCACTAAACTACGCATTCAGCAACACACTGTTGAGGCCATCAAGAAGAATAACCCAGGAGACGTTGATGTCTGTCTCAATATAATGTTGGGGCAGTGGCTGAAGTTGAATTATGATTATCAAAAGTATGGAAGGCCAAGCCGGAGGATTGTAGCTAAGAGTGTGCAGAGGATGGATCCAGGACTGTTTGAAGAGATTGCCAGAGATCATCCCACTGGTGAGAGAAATCATGACTCAGAGTGGCTCTGTAAGATATTAATTTATTCATGCAGCTCAATTCAAGGTCACATGACAAGCTAAAGACTGAACACTATTTCAACCACCTCAAAAATTTGTAATCACAATTTCCACTGCTGAAAGTTCTGCACATGCTCAAACTACTAGCCCCACCTCTCAATAAATCTACTTCAGCTACACTCTTCTTTGGAAGGTTTATTTGCCTGGTCATCAGACAGCAGTTGTAGAGCAGGAGAGATGGACTTCGCTGCAAGGCCCCAACACCACCAGATACTCATCTCAAAGTCACCTGCACAGACAGTGAGCTAGTTGGCATTAAAATTATATCCCTCTCTTCTTCAGAAGCTGCAGCCTACAGTAAAGAAAAGACTCCATTATGCCAAACATTTTTTCTCTCTCTCCTGGCAGCTGCATTGTGGGGATGGCCTGAGAGTCTTTTGCTGCAAAGGAGTATGTTGCATGGATAAGTCCTCGTGTTGTCCTGATGACTTCTCCTGCAAGATGCATCATAGGCAGAGGAAGATGATGATGTTGATTGAGGGGGACGCAATGCAGTCCAGGGGTGCTGGAAGCTATTCTTGACAGAGGGGGCACTCGCATCATTGTAGCTACAGTGTGCATTTCATGATCATTCAAATATATGTACAAAAAACATTGGAAAAGAAAAAAATATTGATCATGCCAAAAAATCGTTTTCTGTTTCATGACATGTATCCAGCGAACAGAACTTTTTAATAGTTTACCTTTCAGTAGTGCATTCTGCTCGTTTTTGAAATCCAAGAACACTGCTTAGCCATTGTTAAACTGAACACAGTCAGGTACAATAATGCTGGCCTTAATCGTGCTATATATTTACAGGCAGCTTGTGCTTGCTGTGTTAATGGCTATTAAGGAGTGCCCCCAAGGCCCCCCCCCCCAGCTCAAAATCTGGGGGGCCTGGCCCCCCTGCTTCCAGCACCTATGCAGTCTGACCACAAAGCATGTTTGGAAGCCTGGGTGTCCTACAATGATCAGGTAGTTTAAAAACTGCTGACGTGTTGTGTGCTGTTCTGATATTGTTGTCCGTGTACGTAATCAATTAATTAAGTGCTCAGATTTTGCGCATGCTCACATTGATTAGAAGGGGGCATGCAGAATGTAGGTCCATATACTCGTACTGCAGCATACGCGATTTTTTCCCGCTAGGACTGCACCACCGGCAGGTGAGTTTTTACTGTGGCAACTAATATATGTAATAGCTAGACCCCTTGCAGTAGGCATGGTTATATTACAGAAACTGTTATGTAGGTATAGTTATAGCTGGAGAATGAAATACACTGCTATTTTTCTATCCCTTGCAAACATTACCAGCTCTTTGCTAACTGGCTATAGCTAGTAGCTATGATATTAAACTGTGAACACTTGAAAACAACACTAGTACCTACAGCTTGTCTGGCCCCCTGGAATAAATCGGGAGGGTCTGGTGACCCATATATACACGTTTGGTGACCGTACCAATTCATGGGTAAGCATATAGATTGTGTACTGCTCATGAAATAACTGCGTGGGAACTGATAAATGTTAGTGCAATACAGCGCAAATTTTAATTCAAGTAGGGTGTAGCACAGAGATAACAAAATACATCTTGCAAAATGAAGTATGCTTTCTTCTTGCTACAACTTTAGCTAGCTTGAATCCTAGAGAAGAGGCTACTTGGATGACTGCTTTCAAATCTGGAACTGACCTAGCCTCCACCATCATGGTAGAAGGTAACCTGTAGCCTATACTAGAAGAGTAGCTATATCACTATAAAAACGAAAGTGTGTACTGCACACTAAATTGTCCCAATACACACACCAAAAACAAAACAGTGTGTGTATTGGGACAAAATGGTGTGCAGTAAACACTTTAGTTTTTACAGTCTAGTAGTGCACTGCATGCAGCAGTGCCAGCAATTGTGCAAACATTCCACCACACAAAGTTTTAGTTATTAATACTAAACAAATCAGCCAGTGGTAAGTGGTAGTAATTACATTCTAGGATTTATATGCGGGCCACCAGACCCTCCTGATTTTTTCACCTGTATTCAGAGACCATCTTCTATAAAGACAAAAGTGCCATTTCAAGTACAGAGACCACCTCCCTATAAAGACCACTTTTTGTGGCCCCAAGGTGGTCGCTGGAGGCAACTTTCGCTGTATATATGTTGAGACAAACAGATATCACCATAATTAGACATGCAGCATAGAACTATACATGCTGTAAGGTAGGCTGGGGTAACTCTGGGGTGGAGTAACTTCGGACCTTTGGCTTTTGCAGAAATTATAAAGATTGACTTTAGCAGCAACTACAACAACTGCTACTTGTTTGAAATGAATGCATGGTTAGCTAAACTCTTCTTCCACTGTTCTGGACTGCATGTGCAAAAGTGTTTAAGCCAGGGGTTGTCCAGTATAAGAGTCAAGAATTGAATCCTGGCACCTCCAATAGTTATATTTTCACTGCTTGTCAAAACTCAAGGTTTTAATTATAACAACATAATTATAATAAGCTGGAAGCACTGTAACTGGCTAACAGAACTTAGAAACAACACTGCACCACTACAGTCTCCTAAGGTGCAAAATAACTATAATACCAAACATAGCAGTTGTGCAAGCATAGAGTGAATATACTGTATGCTTTTTGTCTGTTTCATGGTGAATGGGAGTTGTAGGTACACTGTGTGTAAAAACAACCCATTTTTAGGTTATCTGAGTTCCAATTGCAACTCTGATCACCTAAAAATGGGTTGTTCTTACACATTTGTTTTTACAGTCTCATTGTGAGTCCTAAGATTTGTGATCGACATACCAAGTAGAGCAGCATGTAGTGCATGTTACTTGTACTTACTATTTAATATTAGTTATATAGGGTATAGGGTGTGAAAGTATCTTTTGGTCTTGTGGAGGGGGCAGTGGTGGAGGTGCAGTAAGGATGAGATGGAGGAAGTGGTATGATTTGACCTGCACAATATTTACTAGCTACTCTACTCAGGTGGATGGCCTGTAAGAAGAGGTTTATCACAGTAACGATTTACTGCATAACCCTCAGTGCCCTCAAGAACAGCCTACGGAGTAACCTTCATTGGCACCATACATCCAGAACAGCCTAAGGCTACTGGCACCGGTGCCCCTCCAGAATGGCCTACAGTGTAACTATCACTTGTACCAGTGCCCTTGGGCCTACCCAGAACAGCCTACATTGTATTACATCCCGTTGCTATACCTATGTATTGTAATTGTGAACAGGGATCGTTATCTGCCCCAGGTATTATTAGCAGGGATATTTATCTGCCCCATATGCAACCAATCAGACGAGTGATATTTCATGGTATCTATATCTCGTAATATTTATTATGTACCTACTGAGCATGCGTGGTGCCTTTAGGCCGTTGGATTCAATGAAGTTTAAAGAAGTTATACTAAGTTAACATAGGAGCAACTGGTTGCTGGGTAGTAGGTAAAGGGTGTTCCAACAAAAAATAAAGGGGGAGTGACTGGGCATGCTCAGTACGAGTTGGAAGCCCACATGCTTTAGCTATAGTTTTGCAGGGTGAATCCAAGCAAATCTTGTTCCTCTCCCACCTACCCCATACAATAGTTTAATAGTAAATAGCTAGTGATTAATAAGGGATCCTTGCAATCGTCCAGCAAGTCATTGGATAGCAGCGGTCCTCCATCAAAAAATCAATCATCTGGTGTGACTGGTGCAGAGGTGGAGTATGGTGTGGGCAGGTCTCCTTCGCAATGCGAATGAGAACTGTAATATCTGGGGCTTACCCACAGTTAACTTAGCCTAAATGTACTTTAGACATGCCCCAAGTAGGCATGCCATTTACGCCTCTACACCTTCCCGCAGTGGCGAACTAAGGGTAATTTTGTTTATTCAGTGAGTGAGCTTGACTTGTTATGGTTGTAATCATGGTTAATATTTACTAATATATTTTCCCTCATCAGTTCGCCATGCACTCGTAGTTTATAATTGACACTCCTACATCTGCGCATGTGCAGACTAGCCATAGTAACGATGTTTCTGAAGATGGTAAGCTAGCTTGATTTATTTCTACAACGTTTTTTTTCAAAGTAAATTGTAGGATTGTTGGCCACCCCCCTAGGCTTATGTAAGTGTTTTTGGCAAGCAGCAGCTGCCTGGCTGAAGTAGCTAATCCACCACATGATTAATAGGCAATCACATGCTTTTTTGTGCAATTTGGGTATAATTGCATTCGAAACTGTCTAAAATTGCACTTGGCTTCGCCTCGTGCAATTACCTTAGTCTGGTGTAGCCAACCCTTTACCAAACCAAGGGAAGGGGGAAGGGTCTGGTGACTCCAGCATACCAGATCATTTCTAGCGCCAAAATCTGGCACTGGCCAATATTAGCTAACCACACACTAATTAACAACGTTATTTAATCACAAAAACCTGACCATGTCTGGATAGAAGATATGATGGCTGTTCAAGCGATTCGAGATGCTGCACACAGAGGAGGCAGCTAAGGCCTATGTGTTAGGATACGACAGATTAAACATCTCATATACAAACTTCAAAATCAGCATAGTGACTTAGATCTGACCTTGTCTGGATAGAAATATGATGACTGTTTCAACCGCTGCAAAGGAGGCAGAGAATACAAGACTGAAAGCCTGCATGCAAGCTTGGAATAGAATTCCACAAGAACTGATCCAGTATGCTGGAGTCACCAGACCCTTTGGTCTTATTGCACGAGGGGCGGCATATGTCAGACTACAATTACCTAGCCAGTTTCTCATGAAATTGCACTCATGATTATCTACTAATTGATTTCTACGGGGTTTCTGATTGTGGACACTTGGCTTATAATTATCTATTGTAAGTACTAAGCTAAGTGGTGGCTAGCATTACAGCTTCCCTGTATGCAGCTGCCTCGCCCTGGCCAGCTGAACTGCCTAACTTGACTGTGATGGCCACATGATTTGTACAACTTGGTATAAGAACCAGAATCGCTCGAAGAAAAAAGTATTTTCAGTAGCCTAGCCTAATGTACCTACACTTATGCTTGTTCATACACAACACTTACAGTAGTCCTAGCAGATCTGGCTTCTAGGTCGCAATTGTTGTTATAAACTCTGAAAAATGTGGATGGCGCAACTTCGGGAATTTAGAGAAAAATGAAGAATAATATGAAATCACAGGGCTGCAGTAAACTTCCAGCACTTTTTAATTACGATCATTCAAATGGAAGAAGTAAAAAGCGCTATGGAGGCCATCCAACAGTCCTTTCACACAAGTAAATAGTAGTAGCCATTGAAAAAAGATCCTGCTCTCAGTTTTGAGCCATGCTGTGGCCATGTTTCCATGGCCTACCACTTACCAGTATTCCTTTCTCCATCATTCTTCTACCACTTTCTATTTCGGGTAAAGTGCACAATGCACTTTGACCTTTGGCTATTATGTTGCCTAATCATCTGCTCTGAAATTGAGATATGTAACAAACTTAATGTAGAAAATACAATTAACAAAGTAATAGGTGAGTACGGAGCTAGAGCCGAGTAGAAGCAAAGTTTTTTCTGCAAAGTTTGCTGTATTAGCTATAAATCAACTCCAATCTTCGTTATGAAATAGCGAAGCAGCCCTTCATCTTAGCAGGGGTTTTCCTATACAGCAGTAGTCCTCAGTTATGAAGTATATCGAAATATCTGTAAAGTAAGTCCAGATAAAATTAAATTCCCATTCCCGAAGTTACCCCAACTTAATATGTACCTTACTCAGGGAAGAAACACACTTTGGTTATTTACCTAGCTACTTGGTAGTCTTGCACAGACTTTCCTGATGGGCAGGGCTTCATGAAGAGGGAGAGGGAAATCTGGCCATATGGCCAGGTTTCAGTGGACACTCTGGAATGCAGTCACATACACTTGTCATGTGTGCAAAAGAGAGTTCTAGGGAGGAGATTTAAGGATTTGATTGCCATCTGTGCGAGGTTTCTAGCGGTGCGCAGTTTTATCAACATAAAAAATGTGAGACCGCAACATAGCGCCAATCATAAATGTGGTTTTCCACAAACTGCGCCTACTCCATAAGCAATACACACTAAGTATTATTCCCCGGGAAATGGGACGAGTTGTGTATATCCCTCATGATTGGTAAAGGGTCAGTAGCTACTTGGTATGTAATTTGAGCATGAACACAAAGTCAACTAGAGTTCAAGGAACACAGCTAACCCTACGCATTGAATATTTCGTGATCATAACTAGATACATAGCTAGCATGTACACTAGAGCTGTGACAGTAGGTTGCTTGCACTGAACTCGCTAGCTACATCAGAATTATGGTCATAACGTCAACATAACATCTGGTCCTTTACTATATTTCTTACTAGAGAATCAGGATGAAAGTATCTGTTTTCATCATTACTTAGAGTTTTGTGGTTCAATAACATGTGTGCAAGCAGTAAATACGAGGTTCTTCTTTTCATTGAAGATCGTTTATTATTAACTTAATTTCACTTTAGATACTAATATTTTCCTTCACTTCTATGAGAACATCCTCCTTGCATTATGAGTGAGGAGCATATTAAAAGAGTCGTAAACAGACGGAATATTCCTAAAAGGTATCGTGACAAAAGTCGTAGATTCATTCAGCGCACACGCCAGACGGTAGTAAAGGGACTGAAAAAAGTTAGTACTACTCTTGGAGTAGATCCAGACAAAAGCTATAAGAATATAAAACATGAGCAGGACAAGGATGATGATGCTGACCGATTTGCACGAATGATTCATGATGACAGTAGTGGGCATATGCAGGATTATCCAAACAGTGACACTGAGAAATTGAATGCCATAAATGAGATGCATGGAACGAATAACTCTGGAGCTGACAATGAAAAGGATAAGAAAGTGCAACTATTTTCAGTGGAAAGGAATGAAGAATGGTCTGAATTTCTGAAGGCAAGCTTTGATGGACATGAAGAAAAAGTTGAAATGCTATTAGAAAAAGATGCTAGTATAATTAACGAGCAAGATGATAAAGGACGATCTGCATTAATGATAGCAAGCAGTTGTGGGCATACTGAAGTGATCAAGAGTCTGCTAAATAAAGGAGCCAAATTTGACTTGATAGATAATTATGGATATTCTACCTTAATGATAGCAAGTCAGAATGGTCACACTGAAGTGGTCAAACTGCTACTAGAGAAAGGGGCTCAAGTTGATATACAGGGAAATGATGAATGGTCTGCTTTAACGCTAGCAAGTGAGAATGGTCACACTGAAGTGGTCAAACTGCTACTAGAGAAAGGGGCTCAAGTCGATATACAGGGGAATGATGAATGGTCTGCTTTAACGCTAGCAAGTCAGAATGGTCATGCTGAAGTGGTCAAACTGCTGCTAGAGAAAGGGGCTCAAGTCAATATGCAGATAAATTATGAATGGTCTGCTTTAACGCTAGCAAGTGAGAATGGTCACACTAAAGTGGTCAAATTGTTATTAGAGAAAGGGGCTCAACTCAATATGCAGATAAATGATGGATGGTCTGCTTTAATGATAGCAAGTCTTAATGGTCATACTAAAGTGGTCAAACTGCTGCTAGAGAAAGGGGCTCAAGTCAATATGCAGAAAAATGATGGAAGGTCTGCTTTAATGCTAGCAACTGAGAATGGTCACACTGAAGTGGTCAAACTGCTACTAGAGAAAGGGGCTCAAGTCGATATACAGGGAAATGATGAATGGTCTGCTTTAATGCTAGCAAGTCAGAATGGTCACACTAAAGTGGTCAAATTGTTACTAGAGAAAGGGGTTCAAGTTGATATACAGAAAAATGATGGAAGGTCTGCTTTAATGATAGCAAGTCTTAATGGTCACACTGAAGTGGTCAAACTGCTGCTAGAGAAAGGGGCTCAAGTCGATGTGCAGAAAAATGATGGAAGGTCTGCTTTAATGATAGCAAGTCAGAATGGTCACACTGAAGTGGTCGCATTGCTGCTAGAGAAAGGGGCTCAAGTTGATGTACAGGGAAATGATGGATGGTCTGCTTTAATGCAAGCAAGTGACAATGGTCACACTGAAGTGGTCAAACTGCTGCTAGAGAAGGGGGCTCAAATTGATATGCAGAAAAATGATGGAAGGTCTGCTTTAATGATAGCAAGTCGGAATGGTCACACTGAAGTGTTCAAACTGCTACTAGAGAAAGACGTTCATGTCGATATGCAGAAGAATAATGGATGGTCTGCTTTAATGATAGCAGGTCAGAATGGTCACACTGAAGTGGTCAAACTGCTACTAGAGAAAGACGCTCATGTCGATATGCAGAACAATAATGGATGGTCTGCTTTAATGATAGCAAGGGACAATGGTCACACTGAAGTGGTCAAAATGCTGCTAGAGAAAGGGGCTCAAGTCGATGTGCAGATAAATGATGGAAGGTCTGCTTTAATGATAGCAAGTCAGAATGGTCACACTGAAGTGGTCAAACTGCTGCTAGAGAAAGGGGCTCAAGTCGATATACACGGAAATGATGAATGGTCTGCTTTAACACTAGCAAGTCAGAATGGTCACACTGAAGTGGTCAAACTGCTGCTAGAGAAAGGGGCTCAAGTCGATAAGCAGATAAATGATGAATGGTCTGCTTTAATGATAGCAAGTCGGAATGGTCACACTGAAGTGGTCAAACTGCTACTAGAGAAAGACGTTCATGTCGATATGCAGAACAATAATGGATGGTCTGCTTTAATGATAGCAGGTCAGAATGGTCACACTGAAGTGGTCAAACTGCTTCTAGAGAAAGACGCTCATGTCGATATGCAGAACAATAATGGACGGTCTGCTTTAATGATAGCAGGTCAGAATGGTCACACTAAAGTGGTCAAACTGCTGCTAGAGAAAGGGGATATGCAGATAAATGATGCTTTAATGATAGCAAGTGACAATGGTCACACTGAAGTCGTCAAATTGCTGCTAGAGAAAGGGGCTCAAGTCAATATGCAGATAAATGATGAATGGTCTGCTTTAATGATAGCAAGGGACAATGGTTACACTGAAGTGGTCAAAATGCTGCTAGAGAAAGGGGCTCAAGTTGATGTGCAGATAAATGATGGAAGGTCTGCTTTAATGATAGCAAGTCAGAATGGTCACACTGAAGTGGTCAAACTGCTGCTAGAGAAAGGGGCTCAAGTCGATATACACGGAAATGATGAATGGTCTGCTTTAACACTAGCAAGTCAGAATTGTCACACTGAAGTGGTCAAACTGCTGCTAGAGAAAGGTGCTCAAGTCGATATGCAGAGCAATAATGGATGGTCTGCTTTAACGTCAGCAAGTAAGAATGGTTGCACTGAAGTGGTCAAACTGCTACTAGAGAAAGGACCTCAAATTGATATGCAGGAAAATAATGGAAGGTCTGCTTTAATGATAACAAGTCAGAATGGTCACACTGAAGTGGTCAAACTGCTACTAGAGAAAGACGCTCAAGTCGATATGCAGAACAATGATGGATCTTCGGCTTTAATGATAGCAGGTCAGAATGGTCGCACTGAAGTGATCAAACTGTTACTAGAGAAAGGTGCTCAAGTCGATATGCAGAGCAATAATGGATGGTCTGCTTTAATGTCAGCAAGTAAGAATGGTTGCACTGAAGTGGTCAAACTGCTACTAGAGAAAGGTGCTCAAGTTGATATGCGGGAAAATAATGGAAGGTCTGCTTTAATGATAGCAAGTCAGAATGGTCACACTGAAGTGGTCAAACTATTGATAGAGAAAGGCGCTCAAGTTGATATGCAACAAAATGATGGATGGTCTGCTTTAATGGTAGCAGGTCAGAATGGTCACACTGAAGTGGTCAAACTGCTTCTAGAGAAAGACGCTCAAGTCGATATGCAGAACAATGATGGATCTTCGGCTTTAATGATAGCAGGTCAGAATGGTCGCACTGAAGTGATCAAACTGTTACTAGAGAAAGGTGCTCAAGTCGATATGCAGAGCAATAATGGATGGTCTGCTTTAATGTCAGCAAGTAAGAATGGTTACACTGAAGTGGTCAAACTGCTACTAGAGAAAGGACCTCAAATTGATATGCGGGGGAAATATGGAAGGTCTGCTTTAATGATAGCAAGTCGGAATGGTCGCACTGAAGTGGTCAAACTGTTACTAGAGAAAGGTGCTCAAGTTGATATGCAGAGCAATAATGGATGGTCTGCTTTAACGTCAGCAAGTAAGAATGGTTGCACTGAAGTGGTCAAACTGCTACTAGAGAAAGGTGCTCAAGTTGATATGCGGGAAAATAATGGAAGGTCTGCTTTAATGATAGCAAGTCAGAATTGTCACACTGAAGTGGTCAAACTGCTACTAGAGAAAGACGCTCAAGTCGATATGCAGAACAATGATGGATCTTCGGCTTTAATGATAGCAGGTCAGAATGGTCGCACTGAAGTGATCAAACTGTTACTAGAGAAAGGTGCTCAAGTCGATATGCAGAGCAATAATGGATGGTCTGCTTTAATGTCAGCAAGTAAGAATGGTTGCACTGAAGTGGTCAAACTGCTACTAGAGAAAGGTGCTCAAGTTGATATGCGGGAAAATAATGGAAGGTCTGCTTTAATGATAGCAAGTCAGAATGGTCACACTGAAGTAAACTATTGATAGAGAAAGGCGCTCAAGTTGATATGCAACAAAATGATGGATGGTCTGCTTTAATGGTAGCAGGTCAGAATGGTCACACTGAAGTGGTCAAACTGCTTCTAGAGAAAGACGCTCAAGTCGATATGCAGAACAATGATGGATCTTCGGCTTTAATGATAGCAGGTCAGAATGGTCGCACTGAAGTGATCAAACTGTTACTAGAGAAAGGTACTCAAGTCGATATGCAGAGCAATAATGGATGGTCTGCTTTAATGTCAACAAGTAAGAATGGTTCCACTGAAGTGGTCAAACTGCTACTAGAGAAAGGACCTCAAATTGATATGCGGGGGAAATATGGAAGGTCTGCTTTAATGATAGCAAGTCGGAATGGTCGCACTGAAGTGGTCAAACTGTTACTAGAGAAAGGTGCTCAAGTTGATATGCAGAGCAATAATGGATGGTCTGCTTTAACGTCAGCAAGTAAGAATGGTTGCACTGAAGTGGTCAAACTGCTACTAGAGAAAGGTGCTCAAGTTGATATGCGGGAAAATAATGGAAGGTCTGCTTTAATGATAGCAAGTCAGAATGGTCACACTGAAGTGGTCAAACTATTGATAGAGAAAGGCGCTCAAGTTGATATGCAACAAAATGATGGATGGTCTGCTTTAATGGTAGCAGGTCAGAATGGTCACACTGAAGTGGTCAAACTGCTTCTAGAGAAAGACGCTCAAGTCGATATGCAGAACAATGATGGATCTTCGGCTTTAATGATAGCAGGTCAGAATGGTCGCACTGAAGTGATCAAACTGTTACTAGAGAAAGGTGCTCAAGTCGATATGCAGAGCAATAATGGATGGTCTGCTTTAATGTCAGCAAGTATGAATGGTTGCACTGAAGTGGTCAAAGTGCTACTAGAGAAAGGTGCTCAAGTCAATATACAGGAAAATGATGGACGGTCTGCTTTAATGCTAACAAGTGAGAATGGTCACACTGAAGTGGTCAAACTGCTTCTAGAGAAAGAAGCACAAGTTGATATGCAACTAAATGATGGATGGTCTGCTTTAATGGTAGCAGGTCAGAATGGTCACACTGAAGTGGTCAAACTGCTTCTAGAGAAAGACGCTCAAGTCGATATGCAGAACAATAATGGATCTTCGGCTTTAATGATAGCAGGTCAGAATGGTCGCACTGAAGTGATCAAACTGTTACTAGAGAAAGGTGCTCAAGTCGATATGCAGAGCAATAATGGATGGTCTGCTTTAATGTCAGCAAGTAAGAATGGTTGCACTGAAATGGTCAAAGTGCTACTAGAGAAAGGACCTCAAATTGATATGCGGGGGAAATATGGAAGGTCTGCTTTAATGATAGCAAGTCGGAATGGTCGCACTGAAGTGGTCAAACTGTTACTAGAGAAAGGTGCTCAAGTTGATATGCAGAGCAATAATGGATGGTCTGCTTTAACGTCAGCAAGTAAGAATGGTTGCACTGAAGTGGTCAAACTGCTACTAGAGAAAGGTGCTCAAGTTGATATGCGGGAAAATAATGGAAGGTCTGCTTTAATGATAGCAAGTCAGAATGGTCACACTGAAGTGGTCAAACTATTGATAGAGAAAGGCGCTCAAGTTGATATGCAACAAAATGATGGATGGTCTGCTTTAATGGTAGCAGGTCAGAATGGTCACACTGAAGTGGTCAAACTGCTTCTAGAGAAAGACGCTCAAGTCGATATGCAGAACAATGATGGATCTTCGGCTTTAATGATAGCAGGTCAGAATGGTCGCACTGAAGTGATCAAACTGTTACTAGAGAAAGGTGCTCAAGTCGATATGCAGAGCAATAATGGATGGTCTGCTTTAATGTCAGCAAGTATGAATGGTTGCACTGAAGTGGTCAAAGTGCTACTAGAGAAAGGTGCTCAAGTCAATATACAGGAAAATGATGGACGGTCTGCTTTAATGCTAACAAGTGAGAATGGTCACACTGAAGTGGTCAAACTGCTTCTAGAGAAAGAAGCACAAGTTGATATGCAACTAAATGATGGATGGTCTGCTTTAATGGTAGCAGGTCAGAATGGTCACACTGAAGTGGTCAAACTGCTTCTAGAGAAAGACGCTCAAGTCGATATGCAGAACAATGATGGATCTTCGGCTTTAATGATAGCAGGTCAGAATGGTCGCACTGAAGTGATCAAACTGTTACTAGAGAAAGACGCTCAAGTCGATATACAGAACAATGATGGATCTTCGGCTTTAATGATAGCAGGTCAGAATGGTCGCACTGAAGTGATCTAACTGTTACTAGAGAAAGGTGCTCAAGTCGATATGCAGAGCAATAATGGATGGTCTGCTTTAATGTCAGCAAGTAAGAATGGTTGCACTAAAGTGGTCAAACTGCTACTAGAGAAAGGACCTCAAATTGATATGCGGGGGAAATATGGAAGGTCTGCTTTAATGATAGCAAGTCGGAATGGTCGCACTGAAGTGGTCAAACTGTTACTAGAGAAAGGTGCTCAAGTTGATATGCAGAGCAATAATGGATGGTCTGCTTTAACGTCAGCAAGTAAGAATGGTTGCACTGAAGTGGTCAAACTGCTACTAGAGAAAGGTGCTCAAGTTGATATGCGAGAAAATAATGGAAGATCTGCTTTAATGATAGCAAGTCAGAATGGTCACACTGAAGTGGTCAAACTATTGATAGAGAAAGGCGCTCAAGTTGATATGCAACAAAATGATGGATGGTCTGCTTTAATGGTAGCGGGTCAGAATGGTCACACTGAAGTGGTCAAACTGCTACTAGAGAAAGACGCTCAAGTCGATATGCAGAACAATAATGGATCTTCGGCTTTAATGATAGCAGGTCAGAATGGTCGCACTGAAGTGATCAAACTGTTACTAGAGAAAGGTGCTCAAGTCGATATGCAGAGCAATAATGGATGGTCTGCTTTAATGTCAGCAAGTAAGAATGGTTGCACTGAAATGGTCAAAGTGCTACTAGAGAAAGGACCTCAAATTGATATGCAGAATAATAATGGATTGTCTGCTTTAATGCTAGCAAGTGAGAATGGTCACACTGAAGTGGTCAAACTGCTACTAACTAGAGAAAGACGCTCAAGTTGATATGCGGAATAATAATGGATTGTCTGCTTTAATGCTAGCAAGTGAGAATGGTCACACTGAAGTGGTCAAACTGCTACTAGAGAAAGGTGCTCAGGTTGATATGCATGGAAATGATGGATGGTCTGCTTTAATAATGGCAAGTCATTATGGTCATATTGAAGTAGTCAAACTGCTACTAGAGAAAGGTGCTCAGGTTGATAGGCAGGAAAATGATGGATGGTCTGCTTTAATGATAGCAAATCGAAATGATCACACTGAAGTGGTCAAACTGCTTCTAGAGAAAGACGCTCAAGTCAATATGCGGGAAAATAATGGATGGTCTGCTTTAATGTTTGTAAGTCATGATGGTCACACAGAAATGGTTGAACTGTTACTAGAGAAAAGTGCTCAAGTTGATATGCTGAGCAATAATGGATGGTCTGCTTTAATGTCAGCAAGTAAGAATGGTTGCACTGAAGTTGTCAAACTGCTACTAGAGAAAGGTGCTCAAGTTGATATGCGGGAAAATAATGGAAGGTCTGCTTTAATGATAGCAAGTCAGAATGGTCACACTGAAGTGGTCAAACTATTGATAGAGAAAGGCGCTCAAGTTGATATGCAGAGCAATAATGAATTATCTGCTTTATATTTAGCAGTTAAACGTCAGCACACTGAATCAGTTAAGGTTTTGTTTCAACATGGCAAATGTGACAGTCGAGGAACTCCACTGTTAGAGTTAGCAACCGATTATGACATCATCTAAGTTGACCAGTGTGATAACAGAGGAAAAACTGCCCTAATGTATGCTAGCTCCAATGGAAATCCAGATACTGTTTCTCTACTTCTGGAAAAAGGTGCTCAAATTGACATGCAAGATAAGAATGGCTGGTTTCCTCTGATGTATGCAGCACAAGCTGGAGATCTGGAAATTTGTGGTCTTCTCGTAGCATATGGAGCTAATGTACACTTGACTAACTATGAAGGAGATACCATATTTGATGTCTGTTCTCATGAAGTCCTCACTTTTTCAATTTTTCAAAATTTGGTATGTTTTCTACTACTTTAGAGCTGCAATTGATATTGTATGGGTAATACTGAATGCCATTTTATTTCTTATGTAGTGAACTTTATTTATTTTCTGCCCATTATAGTTACAGACTTTATTGGATGAAGAAAACAGTGATATTCGTAAGTAATCTACACATGATTCACATTATTTTAATTTAGCAACCTATTTTGATTAGGGATTGACTCCTTCTACCCAGGAGTTTACTTTTACCAAATGCCTATCGCAGAACACATTACACCAAGAGAAGCTTTGATATGTGGGCTAGTGGACAAGGGAATCTCTGTCTTCATTCCTGAAAATTCGCTAAGCATTGAAGAAGAATCTCTAGACCTGTCCATTCATCCTTGCTTCGGTGGACCATTTGAATTACCAGACGGCTACGAGTCAGCAAGTCCTACTTACTTGATCACACACAGCAAGAGAGTGACATTTTCAAAGGATGTCACAGTAAGGATGCATCACTATGCTTGCTTGAAGAGTGAAGAGGATTGTGAGGACATGGTGTTCCTCTCAGCTAGCTCCACCCCTGTGTACAGGGAGTCTGAATCACCTGTTTACATCTTCAGAAAGATCCAGGGGGCCAAGGGAATATTCAAACCTGGAAACCAGGTGGGAGAAATATCACTGAGACACTTTTGCTTCTTAAAGATTGGCAAGAGGAAAAGAGAAGAAGATGAAGATGAAGAAGTGGATGACTCAGAAAGCTCACCAAAACTCTCCAAAGGTTAGTCATGGAGTTAATGCTTGTATAGAAACTCACCCTCTTTTGTGTGCAGGAAATGGATCATATTATTCTGCAAGGTTGTATCGTGACTTGAATCCTTCCCATGAGGCGTCTGCCGTGTTCTGCATGTGCTTATATCATCCCATGTACATTCAAGTATGTTTATACTAACACAGTGACTTTCCTGATAATCTCATTCTATCTTTCAGCATTGTGATAGGAGAATCATGGAGGGACACACAAGTATGCTGGAAAAATGGGAAGGACGAAGCGAGATCATAGCCCAGATGGTATCAGAAGAGGTGGTAATCAATGCCACTGGTGAAAATGATTGGAGCATAAGATTTGATAAAAAACCTACGAAGGTAAGAGATGTGTAATCGTCATTATACCAATGACTTTGTTGTAACATACTCTGCAGATCCGAAAGAGAGATATTCATCTTCCTGAACTATTGAAAATTAGAGTTTCAGACCTTCTTGACTACCCCCCAAAGTTCATAGCTCACATCAAAGCAGCAACGGGCACTGCTTCTATTCCACCAGAACTGCAAGTTAGCGGATTGGACATTGGGGAATTCTCCTTTGAACTTCCAACTCCCACTCCCAGTAAGACACACCATCCATGATGCATGCTGTCACCCCTTCATGGTTCATGTCAACTAACACTGTAGAGTCTCCATCTCAATCTGTGGATGATCAGTCAGGGACCTCTCCTTCAACTGCCAAAGCAAAGAATGTGAGTAAATTCCCTTATTCCATATAAGCTGAACTCATTCAAGGGCCATCGGATACACCCTAGTGAAGAGTGTGTAATCACAAGAGCTGAACCTGACCCTCTTTATTGTAACTTCATTATAGGAATTAGCATCTTCAACTTTATCAACTATCGATGACACAACATTAGGTGAGGATGTTAGAATGTGTTTAGTGCTATCATGATCATCTGCTAAACTGTATAATAAAATTCAGGGACTGGTGATTTGGGTGATGTGTTTGATGCATTGCAATTTTTGTCTGCCAAGTGGAAAGTGCTTGCCACTAGATTACACATTCAGAAACACACTATTGAGGCCATCCAGAAAAATAACCCAGGGGACGTTGATGATTGCCTCATAGAAATGTTGGGGCATTGGTTGGAACTGAATTATGACTATCACAGATATGGAAAGCCAAGCTGGAGGATTGTAGCTAAGAATATGCAGAGAATGAATCCAGGACTGTTTGAAGAGATTGCCAGAGATCATCCCACAGGTGAGACAAATATTATGACTGTGGCAACTGTTGTTTTAGCTATAACTTTTCATGCAGCTCAAAGTCACATGACAAACTAAAGAACTGAACACTGCATTTAGAACACTTTTAGTTAGAGCCTAGCAGACCAATCATCTGATATATTATTTCAATCACATCAAAATTATTTTTGTAACCACAAATTTCACTGCTGAAAATTCTGCATGCGCATGCTCAGACTACTTATTAATAACACCGCTCATAGCTACTTCTTTGGAATGTTGGTCATCAGCAGGAGAGATGAACTTCACTGCAAGGTTCCAACATCACCAGGAAATACTCAAGATATATACTCATCTCAGCTTTGGAATTCAAGTTGCAAAAATGATTATTACTGTGAGACACTGAAGTTTTTACTGAGGCCCTAGGCCTTAATTGCCTTGAAGGCCATAGCCATCTGCAGCTAGCTCAGCTGTTTGGTGACCTGTTATTTTAATAACTGTGTAATAATGTTAGTAATGATGCAGTGTCTATGACTTGACCATCACTTACAAGCTGTGAGCTAGTTGACATTGTAGCTATAGCTATTCCTCTTTTCTTTAGATTTTGTGTAGCTAGCTGGCTACACAGCCTACAGTAAAGAAAAGACTCCCTTATGCCAAATGCTTTTTTCCTCTGGCCTGACAGCTGCAAGGAATAGAGTGTGTCGAGATGGCGGCACCTGAGTTTTCTGCTGTAAAGAAGTGAATGGTTCTTACAGCTACTGTGTTGGTTCTAAGGGAGTCATGGATAACTGTTTCTCCTGCAAGATGCAAGGCTACCGATCGAGATGCACCAATGAGAACACACATGACATCAAGTCAAAGAATCTTGAAGTGGTGGTGTGTCCTGATGAGAGAAGAATGGATAGAAATGTTCGAAGGAGATGTGTATGGTTGCTGTCAGTTCACTGATGCTGTGTGCTGTTCTGATATGAAACACTGTTGTCCCAAGAATAATGTCTGAGTATCGCACACAATTTATGTTTGAATTACATAATAACATTTCTGCATCCAAAAAAAATTTTTTTATGGAAAGGTCAAGGTTCACAGTGTTCAGATTTTCGCGCATGCTCATAAAAGACCTGTGACGTCTCTAGATGTTATACTTTGTTAGCACACACGATATTTTCGCTAGGACTGCATCAGCAGGTGAGTTTTTACTGCATACAGAAGGTTTGTGGCAACTAGCTAAGTTTTAGGAATATTCTTTTCAAATGTTCCTTGCTGTAGGCATTGCTGTATAGTTGTTTTCTCCTTTGAAAACATGATCAGCTTTGCTACAATACTTACTATAAACTAGCATGGCTACAGCTGTGCATGGTAATAAGTGGACAAGCCTGATAATGTCATGGAAACTGCAATGGGTCTATATCAGGACAATTGTGTGGCAAATACTGAATGAGTTTGTATATGCCAGTCACATCATATTTATCTATGGTAGCTATCATGAAACATAGAATACTGTAGTACTTTTCACTACATTATAAAACTGACTCTGTATTCTCAGTGCAGATTAAGAACTGAATCTCATTTTGATAGCAAACGCAAAATAGGAAATACTCTAAAATCTGTTGATCTGGCTACTAGTAGAGTGTAATGATGACTGGTCATTTAGCAGCTTAGGGACCTGCTGGTAAAGCATTAATGTGCCCATGTAAAAAAAAGTTAATTAAAATTAAAATCCATTACTTGTATTCATAAACGAGGATAAACGAAGTATTGGGTGTGTTTTTTTGACCAAAGATATCATATTTGGCTATTTTGTGGTGAACGGTAGCCTCTCATTCCTAAGCTAAGCTGACCATCAAAACCAAATGAATGAGTGCTCATGATCATCTTCTTTTGCTGCGTATACTATCGTTTGTGGTAGCTAACTAGCTTATTTTTAGGGAAAAATACAGTAGGCATGTCTATATATTACAGGAAACTGGAGTGTGAATAATTATGAAGTACAGTACTGTTGAGTTTGTTTCTACTGTGCAAACATGGCCAGCTTTGCTAATAGCTATGATCAATACTAACTTACTAATGTAACCATGAACCTGGAAACAACACTAGCACAGCTACAGCCTCCTAAAGTGCAAACTAACTACCTTATACCAAAACATGGCAGCTGCATGTGCATGGTAACACGGGAATTCACTGCAATGGGTCTATAATTATCAGGGGTCTATAATTATCAGGGGGTCTATAATTATTAGGGGTCTATAATTATCAGGGGGTTCTATAATTATCAGGGGTCTATAGCCGTAGCATCTAGAAAATTCCCAACCTTTAGAATACAACCAGAATTAAGTTCCAAAGTCATGGTGATTACTTATGTACAATCCCGGTAAACAATGGTCAATGATTACTTCTCTACTTTTGTAGCACAACAATTCTTTATTCACTAGGACTACACCAGCAGGTGAGTTTTTACTGCATACAGATACTAAAACTAATTACTACACTGCAAAAACAAAATGGTTATTTTAACAAACTTGCTTAATTAGGTGAGATTAATCATTTGAAAATCTGTCAAAATGACACTATATTTTTGGTGAATATAAAAAACTGCTAGGTTATTTCATGCTAGTCTCAAAATAACAATTCTGTTATTGCAGTGATATGGTTTGTGGCAACTAATTTAAAATATTTGCTTGCAGTAAGCGTGGCTATCTGGAAGGATAATTTAGTACACATTGAGTTTGTTTTCTCATTTCACATTGAGTTGTGGAAAAAATAATTGCACTACTAGTTACTTTCTTAAATGTACTGAAAATGCAAGTTACTCAGAACTCTATAATAGCTAGCAAGCTGTACATGTGTGTGTGCTATCCTGTGCCAAAGCAACTTTCTAGGGCTGGGTGGATGTTAGATTTGTGGGCTGTAAAAGAACAGTTTGATGAACTAGAAACCTACTGAAGCCATACTCCCACTAAGCTGTAGCTACTGTGTCCTGAGCTAGATAACCAGCTGTGTATATACATGTATGTAGTGCATGTGTAATGGCAAGGGCGTATCGACCCGCCGAAGGTATGCAACTCCTGTACAGCCTGTATAGCCACTGAAATGCTGCAGGTTACTAAAAATAGATTTCAGTGCGCTATATCTATGCATGCAATGACGCGCGCGTGCGTGGTGAGCTCATGAAATCAGCTGACCATTATCATGACGTAGATCGAGATGGAGTCACCAGGACTCTGCAAGGAATGTGTTGAAGAAGTACAAGTCACCTATTTCTACTTCAATCTCTTCGTCAGAAGTTGCTGATTAAGTTTGCTTCTCCAGCTGTAGCCTCAACGGCGGAAGTAGGCTCGTTAAGCTCAATCTTTCAGTTATCCATTTCTATCTTTCCCCCAATCCCTGGTCTAATTCTCTAATTCGAAGTTTGCCTCAGCCATGCCGGCTGTTTGTGGGCGTGCATGTGCGGTAGCACTCTCTATGTAGGCTTGACATGCAAAACGTCCACGCTCATTAATAATACAGTGGAATACGAGATGATTGTCTGCTGCAAGTGTAACAGAGCAGGACACTGCCATAACTGTGCTTGTGTAAAAGCATGCAAAAGCTGCAGCAGCTGTCTACCAAGTCGATTGGGACAATGCTCAAACAGCAGCTGCCATCCTGAAGCCCAATCACCCCACCCTGAAGCTCAATCACCCGACACTGCTGCTGCTACTGCTACTGTCTGAGAATGCAGATACCGAAAGTGCAACTCCCATGCCAGAAATGGAGGAAGGAAGTGGGCCACCACCTTACTCAATGGAGAGTATTGCAGAGTCAAGCGAAAGGCAGGGTATTGAAGACCTGCCTATTTATCATCAAGGATCTAAACCAGAATTTGTATGAGCTCTGCAACCTTCATTCAAATCCTCGACAGCTGCTACCAGGAAGTGGTCCATTGGAGATCGAACCTGTTCAAACTTCCACAAGGGAAAATAGGGAAATCATTTGAAGCCGAGTTAGCATGGCTGTACTCTGCCTATGCCTCTGCATCTCAATGGAATGTGTAGCTTTGAAAGCGACAATAGTAATGCCCATCTTACTACTGCAAAAACCTTCCAGGTCATCCAAGAATAGAGATCATATTTCCTGCCTTGAGAGACGACTACCCCTATGGTCAGAAGGAAAATTAAACGATATCCTACAAGAAGGGCGTACAATTCAAGCCTATACGTATACCCAAACATTCTCTCAGAAAAGTATCCTCATCACAACCCGCAAGAATGTTTGCAGACAAGATGTTCAACGGAAAGACCAAAGAAGCATTAGAGGACAAAGAAAAAGCCAGAGTCCTGAAGCTTGAGGAGTATGTGACAGCAGGAAATGGTGAGTCATTGAGTGTGAGAAGCATCTTAAGAGAGAAGCATCCACCAAGTCAATTCCAGCAGACCCTGAATCGCTGGTTCATGGTGTTGCTCCACCCATACACCATGTAGCATAAATGCCAGCCTGATCAGATCCGTAGCCCTACGAACATCAGGATCTGCTGGCCCCTCTGGCATGGATGTGCACTTGCTATGATGGTGTATCAAAAGATCTCTGCCAAGCCCTGGCTGGTGTTACTAAATGACTGTGTACAGAGTATGTTGACCCCGAGTGCCTGGCCCCATTCCTTGCCTCCTGATTGATCGCTCTAGACAAGAAACCAGGAGTCCGCCCCATAGGAGTTGGTGACACAGCTAGACATATCATTGCTAAAGCAATCCTACTTACACTCAAAAGCGATATTCTTGACGTGACTGGTTGCCTACAACTGTGCGCTGGTCAAACTGCTGGATGTGAAGCAGCTATTCATGCTGTTCAGTCCACATTCGAAACAAGTGATTGTGAAGCCCTCCTGCTTATTGATGCAAAGAACGGATTCAACTCTCTCAACAGACAAACAGCACTGAGGAACATCAAAACACTCTGTCCACTGTTTGCAACACCAGTGATCAACATTTATAGGCATAGCACAGACCTCTTTGTTGGTGGGGATGTGATTAAATCAGCTGAAGGTACTAGCTACCCAGGGAGATCCACTGGCTATGCCCATATATCCTATCGCAACTATTCCCCTGATCAAGAAGCTAACTCATGATACCACTCAGATCTGGTATGCAGATGATGCTGCGTCCATGGGGAAGATGGACCATGTTCGCAAATGGTGGGATAAGCTGGCTCTGGGTTCGAATATTGCATGAACGCTGCTAAGACGTGGCTAGTCACCAAGAAAGAACATGAATCTCTCGCAATATCAGCTTTTGAAGGTACTGGAGAACAGATAACTACAGAAGGCCGCTCATACCTAGGGGCATCAATTGGCACAAGAGACTACGTGGAGTCATTCATAAAAGAACGAGTACACAAATGGGCAAAATGAACTCGAGCTACTTACAGATTATGCCAGAAGCCAACCACATGCAGCCTACTCAGCTCTTACAAAGGATCTCACCTCTAGTTGGTCCTATCTGATACGGACAACTCCAACCATTAGCCACCTACTCCAACCTCTGGAAGACACACTGCAAATGAAACTGATCCCAACCCTGACAGACAGAGCACCTCCCAACAATCTTGAAAGAGAACTCTTCTCCTTGCCTGCCAGGTTTGGTGGATTAGCAATCACTAACCCTTGTCTTACTGCCAACGAGATATTCTCAGCATCGTCCAGAATTTCAAAACCACTGAAACAGGCAATACTTTCTGATGCCAGCGAGTACTCCTATGAATTGATGTGTGATCAGATGAATGCCAAGACTGCCATACACAAGCAACGTCAAGAACATGTAGTAATGGCTGCAGAAAACCTGTCGAAATCACTGCCTGAATCACAAGGTCAGTGGAGCTAGCTTCAGAAAAAGGAGCCTCATGTTGGTTGACCACATTACCAATCACAGAGTTTGGTTTCACATTACACAAGGTGCTTTCCATACTAGCACTGAGGTATGGATGGCCACCAAAGCATACACCTACAAATTGTGAACTTTTCAGTTGATCATGCTCTATCCTGCAAGAGAGGGGGTTTTCCAATTTTGCGCCACAATGAAATAAGAGACCTAACTGCAAACCTAACAGAGGTCTGTCATGAAGTCAGTACTGAGCCTGACCTACAGTCCATCACAAACGAAAGCTTTAACCTGAAGTCTACAAATACTCAAGATGGCGCATGACTTGATATAGCAATGAGTGGCTTTTGGGGAAGCCGACATGAAAGAACGTCAGAGTGTTCAACCCCCATCAATTTGCACTACCACCATATCGGCATGCTACAGGAAACATGAGCGAGAAAAGAAAAACTGTTATGAAAGGAGAATACGAGAGGTGGAACACTCTTCATTTACTCCTTTAGTCTTCTCGGCATCTGGTGGTATGGCATGTGGCGCAAAGATCTTCTACGGAAGACTGGCAACCCTTCTAGCTAACAAATGGGACAATCCTTATAGCTGCACATTGTCTTGGCTGAGATGCAAGCTTACGTTCTCCCTCTTACGATCAGCAATCAGATGTATCAGGGGAGCCCGCTCACATCAGGGTTATGCCATCAGGAATTCCCCAGTAGCCCTCATCAAATCCAAAGCTGGCTTTCTAGTGGAGGACGACAATTAACTATTTAACACACCCACAACCCACTCTCTTTTATTACTTTGTAACTCCTGTATTTGAAAAAAAACAACAAAAAACAGTGGATTCACGTTCCGTTCGAATAAACATTGCGTATTGCAGTTGGCGTATGTTTTTCCGTAAACAACATCAATGATGGAAACTGAGGCTAATGGTCAGTGGACATCTTCTCTTCTCACTGTAAGTGCAGCGGTGTGCTTGTGCGTTAGAATACACCATTACGGAATATTTATCATGGGTCATGGAAAAATTATTAGATTCAAGAATCCACTTTCTTACATAACTAGCTCCCGATCTTGAAGCTCTACACCTGATCCAGTCTTGTTCAAATTAAAGTAAAGCTCAAGTCCTAGCTATCAATTGCCGTCCGAGTGGACGCTTGACAGCCATAACTCCCGATTGCTTCATCCTATATCTACGATCTTGGTACCATCTTGAAGCTCTACACCTCAGGTAAGGAATGGTATTGTTCAAATTGAAGTACAGCTCAAGTCCAAAAGTGCCATCATTTCAAGTTGACCTCCATACAGAGACCACCTCCCTATAAAGACCATTTTTTTGTGACCCAAGGTGGTCACTGTAGGCAACTTTCACTGTATAATCCTTGGTATTCGATATAATTATTGAGACAAACAGATGTCACCATAATTAGACTATTGTGTATATCATGCAGCATAGAACTAAAATCATACTGTATACTGTAAGGTAGGCTGGGGTAACTCTGGAGGTGGAGTAACTTCGGACCTTGCAGAAACTTTAAAGATTGACTTTAGCTATACCTGCAGCAACTACAACAACTGCTACTTGTTTAAAATGAATGCAACTCTTCTTCCACTGTTCTGGACTGCATGTGCAAAAGTATTTAAGCCAGGGGCTGTCCAGTATAAGAGTCAAGAATTGAATCCTGGCACCTTATATTTTCACTGCTTGTCAAACTCAAGATATATTGATACCATACAGTAGCTATACTGTATGCTTTTTGTCTGTTTCATGGTGAATGGGAGTTTTACACTATGTGTAAAAACAACCCATTTTATCAGATAACCTAAAAATGGGTTTTTTTTACACATTTGTTTTTACAGTCTCATCGTGAGTCCTAAGCTAAGCTGATTTTTAAAAAAGCGTAATCGACATACCAAGTAGAGCAGCATGCAGCGAATATTACTTGTGCTTATTATTATAATAGTCATTTGGTAGGGTGGGGCAGATTTAGGCAGTCTTAAAATTAATTAGGTAAAGATCGTTAGCGCACGCGCAGACATACTCGCTTCCTAGATCCTAGAGGTGAGCACTTACTGCGGTTTTAGGAAATCTTGGAACACGAGAAGTGCACATGCTCAAGCACATTGGTGACTAAGGCTCCAGATCGTTTCTCAACTTACAATGGCCAGTATTTACAGCTGTGAACCAGCCCTTATAGTCGTTGGAGAATAACTAACACTGCACCCGTCCTAATTCAGCCATCGTCGATTGTTTTTGTAATTATGCACAATTGCGCATGCGCTAACTACAGTTTAATGTTTATTGCCGGCCGTCTTTTGTTCCAAGATTCCCTAAAAACCAACCGCAGTAGCATTTGGTTAGTCTCGCACGGGCCAGACTCTCACACGCAGAAGAGAGAGTCTGGTCAAACTCCTATACCGACTTTGTTCTAGAAATCCATGAAAATCGTGGATAGCATGCGCAGAACACGTAGCTAGGTCATCAAATTTGAGCGCGCGCGTAGTCTTTATTGGCGAGCAGATAGTTGCTGCCTCTTTATCTAGCTGCATGCAATCGATAGCAATTGTCTCTTCATGATATTTGTATGACTTTTAGAATTGAATAGCCAATCCTTCTTGAATAGCTTCAAGAAATCTTGAGCCATCTTTTTGCTCGCACTTAGTCATGACGTACTGTGACGCGATTTTTTATGCGCGGCGCGCGCTGCTACTTACTCAGCAGAACAAAGTCGGTATAGGAGTTTGACCAGACTCTCTCTTCTGCGTGTGAGAGTCTGGCCCGCGCGAGAATAGCATTTGGTTAGGTTTCAGGCAGTGCAGTTTATTGCTAGCAGCTAGCTACAGGCTGCTGTTTTTCCTTAGAGATATCAAGTGTTTAGCTATCAAGATACTCTGCTGAGTCTCTGAGCCCCCCTTCTTTTTCTCGTGTTCCTGAATAATGGAATATGCTAAAAATTAATTAAATTAAATTAAAGTTAAAAATATCAGGCTTGTGATCTGTTTTTGTCAAAACACAGTCATGTGCAAGCAGTAAATGAAGATCCTTAATTGTGCTATAATTTCACTTAGATACTATTATTTTTCTTCACTTCAATGAGAACATCCTCCTTGCATTATGAGTGGGAAGCATGTTGAAGGAGTCGTAAACAGACGGAATATTCTTAAAAGGTATCGTGACAAAAGTCGTTCTTTCATTCGGTACACACGCCAGAAGGTAGTGAAGGGATTCAAAAAAGTTAGTACTGCTCTTGGAGTGGACCCAGACAAAAGTTATAAGAACATAAAACAGGAACAGGACAGGGATGATTATGCTGACCGATTTGCATCAATGATTCATGATGACAGTAGCCATATGCAGGATTATTCAAGCAATGATGCTGAGAAATTGAATGCCTTAAATGAGATGCATGGAACAAATAACTCTGAAAAGGATAAGAAAGTGCAACTATTCTCTGTGAAAAGAAATGAACGATGGTCTGAATTTCTGAAGGCAAGCTTTGATGGACAAGAAGAAAAAGTTGAAATGTTATTAGAGAAAGGTGATGGTATAATTGACGAGCAAGATGATGAAGGACGATCTGCATTAATGATAGCAAGCAGTTGTGGGCACACTAAAGTGGTCAAGAGTCTGCTAAATAAAGGACCCAAATTTGACTTGAGAGATAATTATGGACAGTCTGCCTTAATGATAGCAAGTAAGAATGGTCACACTGAAGTGGTCAAACTGCTACTAGAGAAAGGTGCTCAAGTCGATATACAGAATAATGATGGATGGTCTGCTTCATTGCTAGCAAGTGAGAATGGTCACACTGAAGTGGTCAAGCTGCTGCTAGAGGAAGGTGCTCAAATTGATATGCAGGAATATGATGGATGGTCTGCTTTAATGATAGCAAGTCAGAATGGTCACACTGAAGTGGTCAAACTGCTACTAGAGAAAGGGGCTCAAGTTGATATGCAGAATAATGATGGATGGTCTGCTTTAATGCTAGCAAGTGAGAATGGTCACACTGAAATGGTCAAACTGCTACTAGATAAAGGTGCTCAGGTTGATATGCAGGGAAATGATGGATGGTCTGCTTTAATAATGGCAAGTCATTATGGTCATATTGAAGTAGTCAAACTGCTACTAGAGAAAGGTGCTCAGGTTGATAGGCAGGAAAATGATGGATGGTCTGCTTTAATGATAGCAAATCGAAATGATCACACTGAAGTGGTCAAACTGCTTCTAGAGAAAGGTGCTCAAGTCAATATGCAGGAAAATAATGGATGGTCTGCTTTAATGTTTGTAAGTCATGATGGTCACACAGAAATGGTTGAACTGTTACTAGAGAAAGGTGCTCGAGTCGATATGCAAAAAAATGATGAATGGTCTGCTTTAATGATAGCAAGTCAGAATGGTCATGCGAAAGTGGTCGAACTGTTACTAGAGAAGGGGGCCCAAGTTGATATGCAGAAAAATGATGGATGGTCTGCATTAATGTTAGCAAGTCAGCATGGTCACACTGAAGTGGTCAAACTGTTACTAGAAAGAGGGGCTCAAGTTGATATGCAGGAAAGTGATGGATCATCTGCTTTAATGTTAGCAAGTATGAAGGGTCACGCTGAAGTGGTAAAAATGCTACTAGAGAAAGGTGTTCAAGTTGATAAGCAGAACAACGATGGACTTTCGGCTTTAATGATAGCAAGTCAGAAGGGTCACAGTGAAGTGGTCGAACTGTTACTAGAGAAAGGGGCTCAAGTTGATATGTGGAAAAATCCATTAATGTTAGCAAGTCAGAATGGCCATACTGAAGTGGTCAAACTGTTACTAGAGAGAGGGGCTCAAGTCGATATGCAGGAAAGTGATGCTTTTATGTTAGCAAGTCAGAATGGTCACACTGAAGTGGTCAAATTGCTACTAGAGAAAGGGGCTCAAGTCGATATGCAGGAAAGTGATGGATCATCTGCTTTAATGTTAGCAAGTCAGAATGGTTACACTGAAGTAGTCAAACTGCTACTAGAGAAAGGGGCTCAAGTCGATATGCAGAAAAATGATGGATGGTCTGCATTAATGATAGCAAGTGAGAAAGGTCACACTGAAGTAGTCAAACTGCTACTAGATAAAGGTGCTCAAGTCGACATGCAAGGAAATGCTGGATGGTCTGCTTTATTGATAGCAAGTGATTATGGTCACACTGAAGTGATCAAACTGCTACTACAGAAAGGGGCTCAAGTTGATAAGCAGAACAATGATGGACTTTCGGCTTTAATGATAGCAAGTGAGAATGGTCACACTGAAATGGTCAAACTGCTGCAAGAGAAAGGTGCTGATGTCAATATGCAGAAAAATGATGGGTGGTCTGCTTTAATGCTAGCAAGTCAGAATGGTCACACTGAAGTGGTCAAACTGCTACTAGAGAAAGGGGCTCAAGTTGATATGCGGAATAATGATGGATGGTCTGCTTTAATGCTAGCAAGTGAGAATGGTCACACTGAAGTGGTCAAACTGCTACTAGATAAAGGTGCCCAGGTTGATATGCAGGGAAATGATGGATGGTCTGCTTTAATAATGGCAAGTCATTATGGTCATATTGAAGTAATCAAACTGCTACTAGAGAAAGGTGCTCAAGTCGATATACAGGAAAATGATGGACGGTCTGCTTTAATGCTAACAAGTGAGAATGGTCACACTGAAGTGGTCAAACTGCTTCTAGAGAAAGAAGCACAAGTTGATATGCAACTAAATGATGGATGGTCTGCTTTAATGGTAGCAGGTCAGAATGGTTACACTGAAGTGGTCAAACTGCTACTAGAGAAAGACGCTCAAGTCGATATGAAGAACAATGATGGATCTTCGGCTTTAATGATAGCAGGTCAGAATGGTCGCACTGAAGTGATCAAACTGTTACTAGAGAAAGGTGCTCAAGTCGATATGCAGAGCAATAATGGATGGTCTGCTTTAATGTCAGCAAGTAAGAATGGTCACACTGAAATGGTCAAACTGCTGCAAGAGAAAGGTGCTGATGTCAATATGCAGAAAAATGATGGGTGGTCTGCTTTAATGCTAGCAAGTCAGAATGGTCACACTGAAGTGGTCAAACTGCTACTAGAGAAAGGGGCTCAAGTTGATATGCGGAATAATGATGGATGGTCTGCTTTAATGCTAGCAAGTGAGAATGGTCACACTGAAGTGGTCAAACTGCTACTAGATAAAGGTGCCCAGGTTGATATGCAGGGAAATGATGGATGGTCTGCTTTAATAATGGCAAGTCATTATGGTCATATTGAAGTAGTCAAACTGCTACTAGAGAAAGGTGCTCAAGTCGATATACAGGAAAATGATGGACGGTCTGCTTTAATGCTAACAAGTGAGAATGGTCACACTGAAGTGGTCAAACTGCTTCTAGAGAAAGAAGCACAAGTTGATATGCAACTAAATGATGGATGGTCTGCTTTAATGGTAGCAGGTCAGAATGGTTACACTGAAGTGGTCAAACTGCTACTAGAGAAAGACGCTCAAGTCGATATGAAGAACAATGATGGATCTTCGGCTTTAATGATAGCAGGTCAGAATGGTCGCACTGAAGTGATCAAACTGTTACTAGAGAAAGGTGCTCAAGTCGATATGCAGAGCAATAATGGATGGTCTGCTTTAATGTCAGCAAGTAAGAATGGTTGCACTGAAGTGGTCAAACTGCTACTAGAGAAAGGACCTCAAATTGATATGCAGGGGAAATATGGAAGGTCTGCTTTAATGATAGCAAGTCGGAATGGTCGCACTGATGTGGTCAAACTGCTACTAGAAAAAGGTGCTCAAGTCGATATGCAGAGCAATAATGGATCGTCTGCTTTAATGTCAGCAAGTAAGAATGGTTGCACTGAAGTGGTCAAACTGCTACTAGAGAAAGGGGCTCAAGTTGATATGCGGGAAAATAATGGAATGTCTGCTTTAATGATAGCAAGTCAGAATGGTCACACTGAAGTGGTCAAACTATTGATAGAGAAAGGCGCTCAAGTTGATATGCAACAAAATGATGGATGGTCTGCTTTAATGGTAGTAGGTCAGAATGGTCACACTGAAGTGGTCAAACTGCTACTAGAGAAAGACGCTCAAGTCGATATGCAGAACAATAATGGATCTTCGGCTTTAATGATAGCAGGTCAGAATGGTCGCACTGAAGTGATCAAACTGTTACTAGAGAAAGGTGCTCAAGTCGATATGCAGAGCAATAATGGATGGTCTGCTTTAATGTCAGCAAGTAAGAATGGTTGCACTGAAGTGGTCAAACTGCTACTAGAGAAAGGACCTCAAATTAATATGCGGGGGAAATATGGAAGGTCTGCTTTAATGATAGCAAGTCGGAATGGTTACACTGAAGTGGTCAAACTGCTACTAGAGAAAGACGCTCAAGTCGATATGAAGAACAATGATGGATCTTCGGCTTTAATGATAGCAGGTCAGAATGGTCGCACTGAAGTGATCAAACTGTTACTAGAGAAAGGTGCTCAAGTCGATATGCAGAGCAATAATGGATGGTCTGCTTTTGCTTTAATGTCAGCAAGTAAGAATGGTTGCACTGAAGTAGTCAAACTGCTACTAGAGAAAGGGGCTCAAGTTGATATGCGGGAAAATAATGGAATGTCTGCTTTAATGATAGCAAGTCAGAATGGTCACACTGAAGTGGTCAAACTATTGATAGAGAAAGGCGCTCAAGTTGATATGCAACAAAATGATGGATGGTCTGCTTTAATGGTAGTAGGTCAGAATGGTCATACTGAAGTGGTCAAACTGCTACTAGAGAAAGACGCTCAAGTCGATATGCAGAACAATGATGGATCTTCGGCTTTAATGATAGCAGGTCAGAATGGTCACACTGAAGTGGTCAAACTGCTATTAGAGAAAGACGCTCAAGTCGATATGCAGAACAATGATGGATCTTCGGCTTTAATGATAGCAGGTCAGAATGGTCGCACTGAAGTGATCAAACTGTTACTAGACAAAGGTGCTCAAGTCGATATGCAGAGCAATAATGGATGGTCTGCTTTAATGTCAGCAAGTAAGAATGGTTGCACTGAAGTGGTCAAACTGCTACTAGAGAAAGGACCTCAAATTAATATGCGGGGGAAATATGGAAGGTCTGCTTTAATGATAGCAAGTCGGAATGGTCGCACTGAAGTGGTCAAACTGTTACTAGAGAAAGGTGCTCAAGTTGATATGCAGAGCAATAATGGATGGTCTGCTTTAATGTCAGCAAGTAAGAATGGTTGCACTGAAGTGGTCAAACTGCTACTAGAGAAAGGTGCTCAAGTTGATATGCGGGAAAATAATGGAATGTCTGCTTTAATGATAGCAAGTCAGAATGGTCACACTGAAGTGGTCAAACTATTGATAGAGAAAGGCGCTCAAGTTGATATGCAACAAAATGATGGATGGTCTGCTTTAATGAAAGCAGGTCAGAGTGGTCACACTGAAGTGGTCAAACTGCTTCTAGAGAAAGGGGCTCAAGTTGATATACAGGGGAATGATGAATGGTCTGCTTTAACGCTAGCAAGTCTTAATGGTCACACTAAAGTGGTCAAATTGTTACTAGAGAAAGGGGCTCAACTCAATATGCAGAACAATAATGGATGGTCTGCTTTAATGATAGCAGGTCAGAATGGTCACACTGAAGTGGTCAAACTGCTACTAGAGAAAGACGCTCATGTCGATATGCAGAACAATAATGGATGGTCTGCTTTAATGAAAGCAGGTCAGAATGGTCACACTGAAGTGGTCAAACTGCTGCTAGAGAAAGGTGCTCAAGTCGATATACAGGGAAGTGATGGATCTGCTTTAATGCTAGCAAGTGAGAATGGTCACACTGAGGTGGTCAAACTGCTACTAGAGAAAGGGGCTCAAGTCAATATGCAGAATAATAATGGATGGTCTGCTTTAATGCTAGCAAGTCAAAATGGTTACACTGAAGTGGTCAAACTGTTACTAGAGAATGGTGCTCAAGTCAATATGCAGAATAATAATGGATGGTCTGCTTTAATGATAGCAAGTGAGAAGGGTAATAGAAAAGTCATCAAAGTGCTACTAGAGAAAGGTGCTCAAGTCAATATGCAAGACGATAATGGATCATCTCTATATCTAGCAAGTGAGAAGGGTCACACTGAAGTGGTCAAATTGTTACTAGAGAACGGTGCTCAAATTGATATGTTGGACGATGATGGATGGTCTGCTTTAATGATAGCAAGTCAGAATGGTCACACAAAAGTGGTCAAACTGCTACTAGAAAAATGTACTCAAGTCAATATGCAGAGGAATGGTGGTTTGTCTTCTCTATACTTAGCAAGACAGAATGGTCACACTGAAGTGGTCAAACTGCTACTAGAGAAAGGTGCTCAAGCTGATATGCAGGAAAATGATGGATCATCTGCTTTAATGATAGCAAGTATGAAGGGTCACACTGAAGTGGTAAAATTGCTTCTAAAGAAAAGTGCTCTAATCGATAAGCAAAACGATGATGGACTTTCGGCTTTAATGATAGCAAGTCAGAATGGTCACACCAAAGTGGTCAAACTGCTACTAGAGAAAGGGGCTCAAGTAGATATGCGGGATAATGATAGATTATCTGCTTTAATGATAGCAAGTGAGAATGGTCACACTAAAGTGGTCGAACTGTTACTAGAAAAAGGGGCTGAAGTCGATATGCAGGACAATAATGGATTGTCTGCTTTAATGATAGCAAGTCAAAAAGGTAGCACTGAAGTGATCAAATCGTTACTAGAGAAAGGTGCTCAAGTCGATATGCAGAGCAATAATGGATGGTCTGCTTTAATGATAGCAAGTCAAAAAGGTAGCACTGAAGTGATCAAATTGTTACTAGAGAAAGGAGCTCAAGTTGATATGCAGATCAATAATGGATCATTTGCTCTATCTGTAGCAAGTCAAAATGGTCACACTAAAGTGGTTAAATTGCTATTAGAGAAAGGTGCTCCAGTCAATATGCAGCAAAATGATGGATTGTCTGCTTTAATGATAGCAAGTGAGAATGGTCACACTGAAGTGGTCAAACTGCTATTAGAGAAAGGAGGTCAAGTTGATATGCAGAACAATAATGGATGGTCTGCTTTAATGATAGCAAGTCAAAAAGGTCGCACTGAAGTGGTCGAATTGTTACTAGAGAAAGGTGCTCAAGTTGATATGCAGGAAAAAAATGGTTGGTCTGCTTTAATGATAGCAAGTGTGAATGGTCACACTGAAGTGATCAAACTGCTACTAGAGAAAGGTGCTCAAGTTGATATGCAGAACAATAATGGATGGTCTGCTTTAATGATAGCAAGTCAAAAAGGTCGCACTGAAGTGGTCGAATTGTTACTAGAGAACGGTGCTCAAGTCAAAATGCAGGACAATAATGCTTTAATGATAGCAAGTCAGAATGGTCACACCGAAGTGGTCAAACTTCTACTAGAGAAAGGGGCTCAAGTCAATATGCAGAGCAATAATGGATTATCTGCTTTATTTTTTGCAGTTAAAGGTCAGCACACTGAATCAGTTAAGGTTTTATTTCAACATGGAGCCAAAGTTAGCAAATGTAACAGTCGAGGAACTCCACTGTTAGAGTTAGCAACCGATTATGACATCATCAAAGTTGACCAGCGTGATAACAGAGGGAAAACTGCCCTAATGTATGCTAGCTCCAATGGAAATCCAGATACTGTTTCTCTACTTCTGGAAAAAGGTGCTCAAATTGACATGCAAGATAAGAATGGCTGGTTTCCTCTGATGTATGCAGCACAAGCTGGAGATCTGGAAATTTGTGGTCTTCTCGTAGCATATGGAGCTAATGTACACTTGACTAATTATGAAGGAGATACCATATTTGATGTCTGTTCTCATGAAGTCCTCACTTTTTCAATTTTTCAAAATTTGGTATGTTTTCTACTACTTTATAGAGCTGCAATTGATATTGTATGGGTAATACTGAATGCCATTTTATTTCTTATGTAGTGAACTTTATTTATTTTCTGCCCATTATAGTTACAGACTTTATTGGATGAAGAAAACAGTGATATTCGTAAGTAATCTACACATGATTCACATTATTTTAACTTAGCAACCTATTTTGATTAGGGATTGACTCCTTCTACCCAGGAGTTTACTTTTACCAAATGCCTATCGCAGAACACATTACACCAAGAGAAGCTTTGATATGTGGGCTAGTGGACAAGGGAATCTCTGTCTTCATTCCTGAAAATTCGCTAAGCATCGAAGAAGAATCTCTAGACCTGTCCATTCATCCTTGCTTCGGTGGACCATTTGAATTACCAGACGGCTACGAGTCAGCAAGTCCTACTTACTTGATCACACACAGCAAGAGAGTGACATTTTCAAAGGATGTCACAGTCAGGATGCATCACTATGCTTGCTTGAAGAGCGAAGAGGATTGTGAGGACATGGTGTTCCTCTCAGCTAGCTCCACCCCTGTGTACAGGGAGTCTGAATCACCTGTTTTCATCTTCAGAAAGATCCAGGGGGCCAAGGGAATATTCAAACCTGGAGACCAGGTGGGAGAAATATCACTGAGACACTTTTGCTTTTTAAAGATTGGCAAGAGGAAAAGAGAAGAAGATGAAGATGAAGAAGTGGATGACTCAGAAAGCTCACCAAAACTCTCCAAAGGTTAGTCATGGAGTTAATGCTTTTATAGAAACTCACCCTCTTTTGTGTGCAGGAAATGGATCATATTATTCTGCAAGGTTGTATCGTGACTTGAATCCTTCCCATGAAGCATCTGCCGTGTTCTGCATGTGCTTATATCATCCCATGTACATTCAAGTATGTTTATACTAACACAGTGACTTTCCTGATAATCTCATTCTATCTTTCAGCATTGTGATAGGAGAATCATGGAGGGACACACAAGTATGCTGGAAAAATGGGAAGGACGAAGCGAGATCATAGCCCAGATGGTATCAGAAGAGGTGGTAATCAATGCCACTGGTGAAAATGATTGGAGCATAAGATTTGATAAAAAACCTACGAAGGTAAGAGATGTGTAATCGTCATTATACCAATGACTTTGTTGTAACATACTCTGCAGATCCGAAAGAGAGATATTCATCTTCCTGAACTATTGAAAATTAGAGTTTCAGACCTTCTTGACTACCCCCCAAAGTTCATAGCTCACATCAAAGCAGCAACGGGCACTGCTTCTATTCCACCAGAACTGCAAGTTAGCGGATTGGACATTGGGGAATTCTCCTTTGAACTTCCAACTCCCACTCCCAGTAAGACACACCATCCATGATGCATGCTGTCACCCCTTCATGGTTCATGTCAACTAACACTGTAGAGTCTCCATCTCAATCTGTGGATGATCAGTCAGGGACCTCTCCTTCAACTGCCAAAGCAAAGAATGTGAGTAAATTCCCTTATTCCATATAAGCTGAACTCATTCAAGGGCCATCGGATACACCCTAGTGAAGAGTGTGTAATCACAAGAGCTGAACCTGACCCTCTTTATTGTAACTTCATTATAGGAATTAGCATCTTCAACTTTATCAACTATCGATGACACAACATTAGGTGAGGATGTTAGAATGTGTTTAGTGCTATCATGATCATCTGCTAAACTGTATAATAAATTCAGGGACTGGTGATTTGGGTGATGTGTTTGATGCATTGCAATTTTTGTCTGCCAAGTGGAAAGTGCTTGCCACTAGATTACACATTCAGAAACACACTATTGAGGCCATCCAGAAAAATAACCCAGGGGACGTTGATGATTGCCTCATAGAAATGTTGGGGCATTGGTTGGAACTGAATTATGACTATCACAGATATGGAAAGCCAAGCTGGAGGATTGTAGCTAAGAATATGCAGAGAATGAATCCAGGACTGTTTGAAGAGATTGCCAGAGATCATCCTACAGGTGAGAGAAATATGATTGCGGCACTGTGACTGTATTAGAGACAATTTTTTTATGCAGCTCAAAGTCACAAGACAAGCTAAAGACTGAACAAGGCTAGGCGTTTAGAACACTGGAAAGCCTTCACACCATTAGTTAATTTCATGCACTTTGATTTGAACCCGCATAACCCACATAACTTTGGTGGATGACTCAGAAAAACTCTCCAAAGGTTAGTTAATGCGTTGTATAGAGTCTTCTAAAAACTTACCCTCTTTTGTGTGCAGGAAATGGATTATATTATTCTGCAAGGTTGATGCATGCTGTCACCCCTTCATGATTCATCTCAATTAGCTTACACTGCAGAGTCTCCATTTTAAATGATCAGTCAGGGACCTCCCCTTCACCTGGCAAACCAAAGAATGTGAGTAAATCCCATTGGATGTCACCCTGAGCCTAACCATTTTATTATATTCTAGGAATTTGCTGAAGTTAACCCCACTAGATTACACATTCAGAAACACACTATTGAGGCCATCCAGAAAAATAACAGGGGACGTTGATGATTGCCTAGAAATGTTGGGGCATATGCGCATTGGTTGGAATTGAATTATGATTATCACAAATATGGAAAGCCAAGCTGGAGGATTGCAGCCAAGAATGTGCAGAGAATGAATCCATGAGTGTTTGAGAGATTGCCAGAGATCATCCCACAGGTGAGACAAATATGACTGTGGCAACTGTTGTTTTAGCTATAACTTTTCATGCAGCTCAAAGTCACATGACAAACTAAAGAACTGAACACTGCATTTAGAACACTTCTAGTTAGAGCTTATAGCAGACCAATCATCTGATATATTATTTCAATCACATCAAAATTATTTTTGTAACCACAAATTTCACTGCTGAAAGTTCTGCGCATGCTCAGACTTACACCGCGTACCGCTCATACTTCTTTGGAATGTTGATCATCAGCAGGAGAGATGTACTTCACTGCAAGGTTCCAACATCACCAGCAAATACTCAAACTTAATAAATATACTCATCTCAGCTTTGGAATTCAAGTTATTACTGTGAGCATATAGACAGTGAAGTTTTTAGGCCCTAGGCCTTAATTGCCTTGAAGCTGGCCATAGCCATAGCTAGGTCTGTAGCTAGCTCAGCTGTTTGGTGATCTGTTATTTTAATAACTGTGTAATAGTGTTAGTGATGATGCAGTGTCTATGACTTGACCATCACTTACAAGCTGTGAGCTAGTTGACGTTAGCTATTTGTATTCTTCTCTTCTTCAGAAATATTCAGATCGAGATTGCTGAGTCTTCTGCTGTAGAAGTGAATGGTTCTCAGCTACTGTGGATAGTTTCTCGTATATGTAGCACTGTTGTTCCAAGAATAATGTCTGTGATATCACACACAATTTATGTTTGAATTTTCCACAAATAGATCATACATGTAGCTTACATAGGATATTTATGGAATCGAGTGTAATGATCAAGGTTCACAGTGCTCAGATTTTCGCGCATGCTCACATGGATTAGAAGGGTGGGGCTGGATAAACAAAAATAACTACCGTAGTCACTGTAATTCAAGCGCCACTATAATTTAAGCACCAGCTAGCAACTAATCACATTTTATTAGTTGTTAGAAAAGCGCCACACCTCTTCCTGTATTATTTTTAGGCGGCGCTTAAATAAATGCAACCCACGTGGTCATTATTGATACTGCCTGATACACGTGAAATCCCCTCACAACACTGCTGAATGACAGCTGAAAGTGATTGGCACTGCTAGCAGCCATCTCCACGTTTTTGCAGTCCAGATAAGCTACAATTAACTAAGCGCCACTGTAAGCGCCACGCCCAGAGGAAGTGCATTTTTTAAGCCATAAGCTAAGCGCCACGCCTACATGGAATTATTATTTTCTGGCGCTTGAATTACAGTGACTACGGTATACTCTCACGAACGATTTTTTCGTTAGGACTGCACCATCACTCCGGCAGGTGAGTTTTTACTGCGTACAGAAACTAATAAGCTAGCTATGGTTTGTGGCAACTACTGTAGCTACATGTAAGATATATTCTTTAATAGACCCCTTGCAGTCAGCAATAGCTGGAGTAAAGTTGTAAACATGGCCAGCTTTACTAACTGGCTAAATAACTATGATCAATACTTACTAAATCATGGCAGCTGTGCATGGTAATAAATGGATAAGCCTGATAATGTCATGGAAACTGCAATGGGTCATGATATCTATGGTATCATGAAGCATAGAATATAATATCAGGGATGGAGCCTTCGAAATTGAAGTGATCAGGTAGTACTGGTAGTTGTGACTGCAAAGCATGCCATCTAGAGGGGTCTGGGGGCATGCCCCCCCCCCCCCCCCCCCCCCCCCCCATACCTGACCTAAGACTCCACCCCTAATATTGTGTACCTTCACTACACTATAAAACTGACTCTGTATTATCAAAGAACTGAATCTCATTTTGATAGCAATTAAATCATACAGTGGAGCCTCAGTTATCTGGTGATCCATGAAACATGCGTCACTACAGTATCCATAGGAACCTTAATGAACCACAAGTGCGTCATCAGTATCCATGGCAATAGTTTAGAGCACCTGGCCCAGCTAATTAGTAACTAGCTAAATGAATTCATATAGGTAACATTATACCACTTGTGAAATTTATATAACAAGTTAGTCTTTTTTAAAAGACTAGGAATGCCTTGGCAGGACTTCAGTGCAACCTTTATTATTATTAAACTTTCTGAATAATGCACACTGAGCAACATGGCTTATTGTAGTAAGGTTGGTATTTACACAGCTAGTATTCTTGCTATTCAATGCTTTCAAACTGCCGTTTTGAATGATTCTCATGCATAGCTTGATTGAAGTATGTGTACTGGATTCTTTCATTAGATTCTCCTTCACCATGGCTCTCAAACCACATAGTTCGTGTACATTGCAATCTCTGTAACATGTTTTTGTTCATTGCTATCTTTTAGTCAGTCCTCTGCATGAGTTGGCAAAGATGGCCCAGAAGCATCAGCACTCTCTTCACAGTGTAGCATTACTGCGTAGTGACTGCGAGCCTGAGCCTGAGCCTGTCTGTTTGTCTTTAGTACTGTAGTAGAGCTTGAAGTTGTGTTGGCTAGCTAGCTAGCTAGAGAGCACGTGCTTGATACGCATCACCACACATGCTATTAATACATACCATTATAGTCGCCTTTGGCACGTGCCTCAGCACTCTGCATGGTGCTGAGGCAAAAAGAGCCTGTCTGTAGTAAGCAATTCTTGACCATTTTTGGAGCTCACTTTTAAGGTCACTTGGTCTTGGACCTGCTGCCCATTTTCTTCGCTAGAACTTCAAAGCATTATGATGAGTCTTAATTGTTGTTGTGCTGTTACTAATAATGTACCTGTGCAAAAAAATTTTCAGAAAAAAAAAGTTAAATCCACTACACTTGCATGCTTGTAGTGTAGTCTGGTGTAGTACGCATGAGTGAGGGTTTGGTGGCAAGCAGGCTATGTAGCTCTTCTGGAGGAACTTGGCAGGAAGTGAATGCAATCATGTAACAAAAGTGCATGCATAATAATTTAGCATGCAAGCACTTTTAATTACTGGGGCATGCAAATGGCATGTGGAGAGTGAGGCTTGCTGTACCCTCCAGAAATAGAGGCAACGTATAGCTGTGAAGCAGCACTGCATGGTTAGCTAGTAGCTAAGATGTTAGGTGATTCAGGTATTATGACGAATAGCTCAAAAAAACTTTGTCTTGTAGATGGCACTGAAAACCTGTTGGGTATGCATGAAGACAATCTATACTGAAATTCACGACTCTAGTTTACCAATCAATGCATTGTATCATTTCGTGAAAAAGTTGTATTTTTATCAAGTGATACTATATTAGCTATACACTGACCTTTGTCAGTTCCTTGGACATTCACCATAAACTCCACTGAATATGAAGGATAGTCTCATTTATGTAGTATGCACAGTAGGCCCCACTCCTGCTCACACTGATGGAGACTGTGTTGTGATAAAGGGTCTCACCCACCATGTAGCTTCGCATATTATGTACATATGAGCAAGTAACCATGATCACTAAAACCTCTTTTGGTAAGATGGCAAAAATATCTCTACAGATGAATTCTGTAGCCTTGAGGTCTAGATATCTCAGCTTCAGAGCAGCAGCCTTAGCTGCCTCTTACACTAGCTGCCTTAGTGCAAAAATTCATAACCAATTTAATAATGTTCATAGCACATTAATGGTATTATTCATTTTACCTGTGCTCATGCAGTCAGGGCTAGCTACGGCAGACTACTTGAGTGTATGTATTTCCAAATCTGGATAAACAAGAATAAACGAGGTGCTGGGATAAGGAGGTGCGGATAACTGAGGTTCCGTATGCTTCTTTTATCCAAAGATATGCTGGCAATCAGAATTGAATGAGTGCACATGGTATTTTTGCTGTGTACAAACTCAGAATAGCTGTGGTAACTAGCTACATACGTTTTAGAATAAATTTTTTTGCAATAGACCTCTTGCAGTAGGCATGTCTACAGGAAACTGCTAATAGCTGGAGGTGAATAATATGAAGTACACTACTATCAATACTAGCTTACTCCAGACAATGGACACTGCTTGATAAAGTGGCCATTTGGCCACACCCACAAGTCACACCCATAATAATTGCTAAACATGAAAATTGTATGACAATGACATGTAGCTAGCTAGTCTTGAGCTCCAATAAAAACTTCAGCCGACCCTTCCCTCTGGGTCTGGACTTATATGACTTCCAATGATAGTTGAGGGACGCTTTATTAGAATTTCAATCACATGTGCAAGCTCAAGCATGTACATAGATCTATCGAGGTGCAGCCAGATCAATTAGTTCCTTGGAAACTGCAACCACTGCTATTGTTCAAAGACTCAGGTATTGCTGTTTCACCACATGGCAGCCAAGGCAAGGACAGAAGAGAAGAGAAATCGAGTTACTAGAATTACTCGCTGAATGGTGCAAATTGCACACTAATTGCACGCATTCGTGAATTACAATTTTTGTGATTTGTTAGGCCAGACCCTTTCTTCCCTGAGGGAAATAATATTATGTTAAAGGGTAGGCTATGCCAGACTAGCTAACACTTGTGTTATACATGCACTACTTTTAATATCAAGGCCAAGGGTTTAGCCTCATACCCAATTCCAATCAACAAGGAGTCACTTGACCTTTAGACCTCTGCCTTGGAGTGGTGTCCATACTCCATTAATAATTTAATTGTGTTATAATTTTGAGTAGATATTTCTTCACTTCAATGAGAATATTCTCCTTGCATTATGAGTGAAGAGCACGTTGAAAGAGTTGTATACAGACGCAATATTCCTAAAAGGTATTATGACAAAAGTCGTATTTTCATTTGGCGCACACGCCAGACGGTAGTAAAGGGACTGAAAAAAGTTAGTACTGGTCTTGGAGTGGACCCAGACAAAAGTTATAAGTACATAAAACATGAGCAGGACAGGGATGATTATGCTGACCAAATTGCACCAATGATTCCTGATGACAGTAGTGGGCATATGCAGGATTATTCAAACAGTGACACTGAGAAATTGAATGCCATAAATGAGATGCATGGAACGAATAACTCTGGAGCTGACAATGAAAAGGATAAGAAAGTGCAACTATTCTCTGTGGAAAGAAATGAACGATGGTCTGAATTTCTTAAGGGAAGCTTTGATGGGCAAGAAGAAAAAGTTAAAATGCTATTAGAGAAAGGTGATAGCATAATTGATGAGCAAGATGATAAAGGACGATCTGCATTAATGATAGCAAGCAGTTGTGGGCACACTAAAGTGGTCAAGAGTTTGCTAAATAAAGGAGCCAAATTTGACTTGAGAGATAATTATGGACATTCTGCCTTAATGATAGCAAGTGAGAATGGTAACACTGAAGTGGTCAAATTGCTACTAAAGAAAGGTGCTCAAGTCAATATCCAGGGAAATAATGGATGGTCTGTTTTAATGATAGCAAGTCAGAATGGTCACACTGAAGTGGTTAAACTGTTACTAGAGAAAGGTGCTCAAGTCAATATGCAGAGCAATAATGGATGGTCTGCTTTAATGACAGCAAGTGAGAATGGTCACACTAAAATCGTAGAATTGCTACTAAAGAAAGGTGCTCAAGTTGGTATGCAGGAAAATGATGGATGGTCTGCTTTAATGTTAGCAAGTCAGAATGGTCACACTGAAGTGATCGAATTGTTACTAGAGAAAGGTGCTCAAGTCAATATGCAGAACACTATGGGATCATCTGCTTTAATGATGGCAACTCAAACAGATCACACTGAAGTGATCAAATTGTTACTGGAGAAAGGTGCTCAAGTCGATATCCAGAACATTAATGGATGGTCTGCTTTAATGATAGCAAGTCAAAATGGTTGCACTGAAGTAGTCAAACTGTTACTAGAGAAGGGGGCTCAAGTCGATATGCAGAACAATAATGGAGAGTCTGCTTTAATGATAGCAAGTCAAAAAAGTCACACTGAAGTGATCGAATTGTTACTAGAGAAAGGTGCTCAAGTCGATATGCAGGACAATAATGGACGGTCTGCTTTCATGATAGCAAGTCAAAAAGGTCACACTGAAGTGATTGAATTGTTACTAGAGAAAGGTGTTCAAGTCGATATGCCGGGAAAAGTTAAATGGTCTGCTTTGATGTTAGCAAGTGGGAATGGTCACACTGAAGTGGTCAAACTGCTACTAGAGAAAGGTGCTCAAGTCAATATGCAGAACACTATGGGATCATCTGCTTTAATGATGGCAAGTCAAACAGATCACACTGAAGTGATCAAGTTGTTACTAGAGAAAGGTGCTCAAGTCGATATGCAGAACATTAATGGATGGTCTGCTTTAATGATAGCAATTGATAAAGGTCGCACTGAAGTGGTCAAATTGTTACTAGAGAAAGGTCCTCAAGTCGATAAGCAGAAAAATAATGGATGGTCTGCTTTAATGATAGCAAGTCAAAAAGGTCACACTGAAGTGACGGAATTGTTACTAGAGAAAGGTGCTCAAGTCGATATGCAGGGCAATAATGGATGGTCTGCTTTAATGATAGCAGTTGGTAATGGTCGCACTGAAGTGGTCAAACTGCTACTAGAGAAAGGTGCTCAAGTTGATATGCAGAACATTAATGGATTATCTGCTTTAATGGTAGCAAGCCAAGAATGTTGTACAAAAGTAGTCAAACTGCTACTAGAGAATGGTGCTCAAGTCGATATGCAGAACATTAATGGATGGTCTGCTTTAATGATAGCAATTGATAAAGGTCGCACTGAAGTGGTCAAATTGTTACTAGAGAAAGGTGCTCAAGTCAATAAGCAGAACAATAATGGATGGTCTGCTTTAATTATAGCAAGTCAAAAAGGTCGCACTGAAGTGGTCAAACTGCTACTACAGAAAGGTGCTCAAGTCGATATGCAGAGCAATAATGGATTATCTGCTCTATATTTAGCAGTTAAAGGTCAGCACACTGAATCGGTTATGGTTTTGTTTCAACATGGAGCCAAAGTTAGCAAATGTAACAGTCGAGGAACTCCACTGTTAGAGTTAGCAACCGATTATAACATCATTGAAGTTGACCAGCGTGATAACAGAGGGAAAACTGCCCTAATGTATGCTAGCTCCAATGGAAATCCAGATACTGTTTCTCTACTTCTGGAAAAAGGTGCTCAAATCGACATGCAAGATAACAATGGCTGGTTTCCTTTGATGTATGCAGCACAAGCTGAAGATCTGGAAATTTGTGGTCTTCTCGTAGCATATGGAGCTAATGTACACTTGACTAATTATGAAGGAGATACCATATTTGATGTCTGTTCTCATGAAGTCCTCACTTTTTCATTTTTTCAAAATTTGGTAGGTTTTCTACTACTTTAGAGTTGCAATTGATATTGCATGGGTAGCTGATACTGAATGCCCTTATGTAGTGAACTTTACTCAATTTTTGCTATACAGTTACAGACTTTATTGGATGAAGAAAACAGTGATATTCGTAAGTAATCTACACATCATTCACATTGTACTCTAATCAGCAACTTATTTAATTTTAGGGATCGACTCCTACTACCCAGGAATTTACTTTTACCAAATGCCCATCATAGAACACAATATATCAAGAGAAACTTTGATACATAAGCTTAAGGACGTGGGAATCTCTGTATTCATTCCTGAAAATTCGCTAAGCATCGAAGAAGAATCTCTAGACCTGTCCATTCATGCTTGCTTCAGTGGACCATTTGAGTTACCAAATGGCTACGAGTCAGCAAGTTCCACTTACTTGATCACACACAACAAGAGAGTGACATTTTCAAAGGATGTCACAGTCAGGATGCATCACTATGCTTGCTTGAAAAGTGAAGAGGATTGTGAGGACATGGTGTTCCTCTCAGCTAGCTCCACCCCTGCGTATAGGGAGTCCGATCCACCTGTCTACGTCTTCAGAAAGATCCAGGGGGCCAAGGGAATATTCAAACCTGGAGACCAGGTGGGAGAAATATCACTGAGACACTTTTGCTTGTTAAAGATTGGCAAGAGGAAAAGAGAAGAAGATGAAGATGAAGAAGTGGACAACTCAGAAAGCTCACCAAAACTCTCCAAAGGTTAATTAATGCTTGTATAGAGCCTTCAAAAGACTTACCCTCTTTTGCATGCAGGAAATGGATCATATTATTCTGCAAGGTTGTATCGTGACTTGAATCCTTCCCATGAGGCATCTGCTATTTTCTGTATGTGCTTATATCATCCCATGTACATTCAAGTATGTTTATACTAACACAGTGACTTTCCTGATAATCTCATTCTATCTTTCAGCATTGTGATAAAAGAATCATGAAAGGACATGCAAGTATGGAAAAATGGGAAGGACACAGTGAAAAAATAGCCCAAATGATATCAGAGGAAGTGGTAATTGATGCCACTGGTAAAACTGAATGGAATATCAGATTTGATAAAAAACCTACAAAGGTATGAGCTGAGTTATCTAGAACCATGACTCATAATTTTACTGCACAGATTCTAAAGAGGGAGATTCATCTTCCTGAACTGTTGAAAATTAAGGTTTCAGACCTTCTCGACTATCCTCCAAAACTCATAGCTCACATCAAAGCAGCAACAAGCACTGCTTCAAATTCACCAGAATTGCAAGTTAGTGGATTGGATGTTGGGGAATTCTACTTTGAACTTCCCACTCCCACTCCCAGTAAGACATACCATTCATGATGCATGTTGTCACCCCTTCATGGTTCATGTCAACTAACACTGCAGACTCTCCATCTCAATCTGTGGATGGTCAGTCAGGGACCTCCCCGTCAACTACCGAACCAAAGAATGTGAGTATATCCCCTTATTCATGCAAGACTGAACTCATTCAAGGGCTACTAATTGCATTCAATTGAGCCTAGTGAGGAGTATGAATACATGATATTTCATAATAGGAATTTACTGAAGTTAACCCTAAAACTTTACCATCTTCAACGATTGATGACACAACATTAGGTGAGGGTGTTAGGTTTGATCGATCGTCTGCTGAACTGTGTGATTATTGTTCATTTCAGGGATTAGTGATTTAGGTGACGTGTTTGATGCAGTGGAAATTTTGTCTGCCAAGTGGGAAGTGCTTGCCACTAAACTACGCATTCAGCAACACACTGTTGAGGCCATCAAGAAGAATAACCCAGGAGACGTTGATGTCTGCCTCAATATAATGTTGGGGCAGTGGCTGAAGCTGAAGTATGATTATCAAAAGTATGGAAGGCCAAGCTGGAGGATTGTAGCTAAGAGTGTGCAGAGGATGGATCCAGGACTGTTTGAAGAGATTGCCAGAGATCATCCCACAGGTGAGAGAAATCATGACTCAGAGTGGCTCTGTATGATATTAACTTATTCATGCAGCTCAATTCAAGGTCACATGACAAGCTAAAAGACTGAACACTGCATTCAAAGTAGCAGACTAATCATCTTCAACCACCTCAAAAATTTGTAATCACAATATTTTCACTGCTGAAAGCTCTGCGCATGCTCAGACTACTAGCTTAATAACACCCACGCGCGCGCAAGGTGTAAGTATAAGTTTTCGTTGGTGGTTTTGGGGCTTTGTAGTGAAGTCCATCCTCCTGCACCACTAGTGACCAGGCAAATAAACCTTCCGAGGAAATCCAGCAATTGCAAGTTCCTGAAGAGCAGGTAGAAATGAATCATGAAGCAAACAAATAAAATAGCTCTATAGCTACATGATTATTACTGTGAGACTGAAGTTATAGTGGAAAGTTTTAGGCCTTGCCTATGGTCTCACTGCGAAGCTTGCCACAGGTCTGCAGCCAGTTCAGCTCTGATATATAACTTAATAATAGCAATAAACTGTGTAATAGCCTGCAGGTGTTTAGTGTTAGCAATGATGGTTACCATCATCAAACTTGACCATCACAGCTAATAGCTTGCAGGTGTTCAGCAGTCATCAAACTTGACCATCACCTACACACACTGTTTATATGAGTACTAGGGCCTTGACTATGAGATAGCTGACATTAAATCGTATCCTTCTCTTCTTCAGAAAGATTCCATGTACGGTGAGCAGATGCTAGACTCTCTTTTATCTCCCCTGACAGCTGGAAGGAATGCAGTATGTGGGGATGGCTTGAGTGGTTCTTAATGTAAGAAAGGGAGTTCTTTTCATCAAGAAGAAAAAGAAGAGTGGGGTCCGGGTAACATAGGTGCTTATTATGCTTGTAGATAGCTAGCTACGTATGAAGTTGAGTCTAGATGCAATCATGGTGATTCTACTTAATTATGGCCTTAGCTACTACCAGCATAGATACTATATCTACTGCACAGTATAATTATGGTATTTATGCTACCAGATACCAGATTTTTTGGCCTCTGTAAAAGAAACTCATGAAATTTGCCTGTAGCTGTAGCTAGCTATGTACCAAGTTACCCAGCTATTCTCTTCAAATAAATAATCAAATCAATATCATTCTGATGACCATGGGTTTTCCCTATCCCTGACCAAAAGGCTGTATGGTTTAATAGTGGACATACTGGTGCTGAGATCATACCTGTGTGTGGTGTTCCAGAAAGTCTACTATCGGAGAGGGTAACCAATCTGCTATCCTACCTGATGACCAATGTATGCAGTCTTCTTGGAATTACGAAATTGAATACTACAGCATACCATCTTCAGTGTGATGGCCTCACCGAGAGGTTTAATTGTACTCTCGTACTCTAAAGACGATGATACGCAAGCATGTTGATGTCTATGGGAAGCAGTGGGACAAGTATTTACATGGGATGCCTGCTTGCCTATCGAAACACCCCACATGAGGCAACAGGCGAGAAGCCATCTTACCTTCTTTATGGTAGAGATTGTCGCTATCCTATTGAAGCGCTGCATTTCTTTCTGCTAATGAGGTAGAAGGGGCTGACCTGACAGACTACCGACAGGAACTCACTGAGATACTCAGTCAATCCAGAAAGCCCAGAAGCATTACAAAAAGTACTATAATAAGGTGAACAAATGTTCTCCTATGCAGTTCAAGATTGGAGGTCTAGTGCTATTTCAATTCCCTCAGGAAGAGTCTGGAAAGTTTCGGAAATTATCTCGTCTGTGGCATGGACCCTATTGAGTTATTGAAGTGACTCCAACCGGCAATGCAGGAAAACTTGTCTACACTTCAAAAGATGATATTATTCATGTACACTTAAATCGAGTTACCCTAGTAATCTGAGCACCCCTCTACTATGGAAGAAAGTAAGCCCGGGGCGAGCTCTAACTGGAGGAGGGGGTGTATGACAGTAACATTAATTATTACTTTTATCATTACTAACTAACTGTTATGTACATGTAATCATCATTGTGATTTCACTTATGACGTAATCTTGTATCACATATTCACTCCTTGATTTATGACCCTTGAGTAAAGTCTAGTATCACTTGAGATGCTGCCTGGTGACATTACATGAATAACATAAATTATCTGATATAAAGTGGTCTTGTCCTACATGTAAATAATAACCAGATAATCAACAAGTGAATTTTATATAGCATGCAGTTATATTCCTACATAGGTATCCTTTCAAGGAAAAAACAACTTGACAAACTTCAATAGACTTAACCTATGCAATTTCAATATTCATATTATGATTATTGGGAGGAGGGTGGGTTAATCTTCAAAGCCAGGTCCACTGGACCTGCCTAAATTTCAGCAACAAAACTGGGGTCCACTTTTTTCCCTTGCCAAAATGGACCTGCCTGGATTTCGGCAGTGGGTCCACTTTTTTCCCTTGCCAAAAATGGACCTGCCTGGATTTCGGCAGTGGGTCCACTTTTTTCCCTTGCCAAAAATGGACCTACCTGGATTTCGGCAGTGGGTCCACTTTTCCCCCTTGCCAAAAATGGACCTGCCTGCAGCGAAACTGGACCGGGTCCACTTTTTCCCCCTGCCAAAAATGGACCTGCCTGGATTTTGGCAGCAAAACTGGACCGGGTCCACTTTTTTCCCCTGCCAAAAATGGACCTGCCTGGATTTCGGCAGCGAAACTGGACCGGGTCCACTTTTTTCCCTTGCCAAAAATGGACCTGCCTGGATTTCGGCAGTGGGTCCACTTTTTTCCCTTGCCAAAAATGGACCTGCCTGGATTTCGGCAGTGGGTCCACTTTTTTCCCTTGCCAAAAATGGACCTGCCTGGATTTCGGCAGTGGGTCCACTTTTTTCCCTTGCCAAAAATGGACCTGCCTGGATTTCGGCAGTGGGTCCACTTTTTCCCCTTGCCAAAAATGGACCTGCCTGCAGCGAAACTGGACTGGGTCCACTTTTTCCCCCTGCCAAAAATGGACCTGCCTGGATTTCGGCAGCGAAACTGGACTGGGTCCACTTTTTTCCCCTGCCAAAAATGGATCTGCCTGGATTTCGGCAGCAAAACTGGACCGGGTCCACTTTTTTCCCATGCCAAAAATGGACTTGCCTGGATTTCGGCAGCAAAACTGGACCGGGTCCATTTTTTTCCCCTGCCAAAAATGGCCCTGCTTAGATTTTGACAGTGAAACTGGACCAGGTCCACTTTTTTCTTGACAAAATTGGACCAGGTCCACTTTTGGCAAGGAAGGTCCACTTTTGGCAGAAAAAAGTGGACCCCTGGTCCATTTTTTTTCTGCCAAAATTGGATCGCGGGTCCACTTTTTTCCCGGTCCACTTTTGGCATGACAGGTGCATTGAGTCGCAAAATGGCGAGAGGGCCAATGCTCTATACATAACGGAATATATTGGAATCTATGATTTAGATTATTAACACACGTTCCGACATTGGCTTCCATGGATGTTTGCTGAGTAACATATCTATATATCACTTGAAGGTAGCTAGTAGGCCTGTGGATTGGAAACAGTGGAATGGAATACAGTGCACAAGAGGAGACATGATCATGTTGATCACCTGTTAGCTGAGTAACATATCACTTGAAGGTAGCTAGTAGGCCCATGGATTGGGAACAGTGGAATTGAATCAATTATACTGGACTAGAATACTACCAATACTATTGATCTAACTAGTAGCTAGCTAGCCATTAGGCTCAGTTAACCTACAATTCATCTTCAACGCTAATAAACATGCATGCCCGTACTAACAATTATTTATTGCTCCTCAAATCATGTATGATAGCTAAGTGATTGTTATTACTGAAACCTAATATAGAACTTGTAAGATCATGCAGCTCTTGAGTATTGTATCTATCATATTTATGCTGAATCCCACATCCACATTCCATATTACCATCTTGTCAGACTGATACCGTAGCTATAAACTATAATTCTCAAATGGTTCTAGATATACTGTATACTATGCCAGCATTATTTATCCGGGCCTACTAGCTACCTTCAAGAGATATGTATAGATATGTATATATTCAGCAAACATCCTCAGGGAACTATAGTAGTAATAGGTGATTAACATGATCACATCTCCTCTTGTGTTGTGTACTCCAACCCTCTGTGAAAGCAATTTTTTCATGGTTATGTTTTAACATAAAGCTGCTACATCCACCTTTAATTGCATCACACTGATGCATGTTATATAGATTCGGAATTTCCTGCATCTGAATTGGTACAATTGTTGCTAGCAATCACAGATTTAATACCAATGCAATATAGAACATGGAAGCCAAGGTCGGAACGTGTGCAATAATTGAAATCTCAGATTCCAGTAGCTATTCCATTCCATTCCACCAATCCATTGAATTATTGGGAAAGAAATTGAGCCTGAATCTGAAGCTTCTAGCACTAGCAGTAATGTTATGTCTTTTGAGTATATCAAAGCTCGGTAGATATCAAAGCATTATGGGTATGCAGTGTGCTTGAGAATTTGAGAATATAGTTGAGTGAGCCCTAATGCTCATGCACTTAGGGGTATCGGGTCAAAGGTTTAAAAGTGGTCGAGACTATGACAGACCCTGGTGATAAGGTCTGTTGGGGCCTCAGGTTCCCTGGTTGCATGGCCAATGGTGGAACGGGCACCCCTGCATGATGCACATGATAGCTGCACCGCGTAGCAGAGAGAATGAGAGACGACATCGGATCATCCATCCGCTGTAGTGTTGCTGGGCGCCTAAATAATGCGCTTGCGCGCAGCTAGCTCACAGGATGGAGATCTCTGATCATTAAAAACAGACACTCGGAGATGTGTGACATTAGACGGCACGATCTTAAGAATGGCTGTGGTTCTTCGTATTGCAGTGTCCGTACTTATGTTGCGCTTCGCTACTTCTAGTCCTCTCATTGAGCCAGTGAAGATGAAGATGCGCACTCATGACTCCAATACTAGCCTGAAGGTGAGTTAGCTAGCTAGCTATATACAATTGCTGGGAATTTCGTATCCTAGATTCACTTTCCAGAAGCTGCGAAAAATTTGAGTGCCCAGTCCGCTTTTTGCGAAAAAAATTTTTTTTTCGAGTGCCTGGAATGTCATATTTAGCTCTTTTTGCAGTCTCTGTTTTTACTCAAGATGAAAGGAGTAGGGGACGTGGTCTGTCCTGATGGAGGGACTTGTGCTGATGGTCAAACCTGCTGCAGTTCAGGGACTGGAGGATATGATTGCTGTCCTGATCCGAATGGTGTTTGTTGCAGTGGTGACAAGTGCTGCCAGTCTGGCAACGTTTGTTGTAGTGATGAAGGGTGCTGCTCTGTAGATTACCCGGTTTGTTGTGGTAACATGAATGGTTGCTGCACTTTGGACCATCCTGTTTGCTGTAGCGACCACAAGCATTGTTGCCCTGCAGGTTATGATTGTGATCCTAATGGTCTGCAATGTGTTCTGTCAAGAGCTGATCACCTACCCAAGCCAAAAGTCCAGGCAAGTTTAAGACTAGCCTGAAGCTAAATGCTGACATGCCAGTTACTATAATATTATCACATTTTGCAGTCTCGGCTTTGCTGTAGCGACAATGAACAATGTTGCCCTATATATACAGAGTATTCGGACATTCCCGCTGCAGGGCATTCGGACATTCCCATTGCAGGGCATTCGGACTTTCCCTCTTGCTGTAGCGACAATGAACAGTGTTGCCTTGCAGGGTATCCTTGTTCTGCAAGTGTATGCGCTTTGTCTAAAGGGGATCACCCTCTTCTGGGATCATTCAAATTCAAGCCAAAAGTACTGAACGTGTACTGTCCTGATGGTGGCGAGTGCAAAGATGGTCAAACGTGTTGCTCTGCAGGGGAAGGAGAATATGCATGTTGTCCTGAGCTCAATGGTGTTTGCTGTCTCGACAGGAAACATTGCTGTCCTTCAGGCTACCAATGTGGTACAACGCACTGCTTGAAGACTGGGTCAAATTTCCCATTACTCCAACTAGAGATGCTCGTATAGCATTAGTTGGGCAAGCAAGCAGCCAGTGGTCATTTCAATGTGCTCCTCCCTCACTTATGATTATATAGCCCCAACAGTGACTTTCGATAGCTAGCTATTCAGGTTGGTGCATTCCCAGTTAGCATTAGAGTGTCTTCTCTGAACCCAGGCTACCACTCCTGTTCAGACTCAGTAGCTAGTCTCTCAAATAATGAGCCCTCATATGCTCTAATCTGGCAGCTCTGACTCTGCTCTTCTTCTGGCTCTCATTTGCTCTGCTCTTGCAGCATTATCTTCTGCTGACTCAGTAGATTCCCTCTATCTGTCACATTTCTTTGCTAGTCTTGTTTTTCTCTGTTCCTTTGACTCTGTTCTCCTTCTCTTTCATTTCTTTCATGAGGTCTCGCTCTTCTTTGCTGGTCAGTTTCTAGAGGGTGTTCTGGGGCCCTCCTTCGCTTGTTTTCTGGTTCTCTGGGTTCCATAATACTCGCTACAATAGTGTTTCAACTTCAAGCTTAAAGAAAATGATTGCTTATTATGACGTTGCTTAGTAGCTATTTCATGCGCATGCGTAAGCGCATGCGCATTTTGAGTGACGTACGTGTAACCATAGATATAAGAGGTTTTACGGGATTGGAAACGCCCAATGAACTGCACAACCGAGGCGCGTTGACAGATGCGCACGCGCATGCAGCATTAATTATATTAATGGCCGTGAAAGGAGATCAATATTCACTCCTTTCAAGGCAGTTAAAGTGATGTTCTGCCCCTACAGCTCACAGAATAGTACAAGTAAGCTAAGGGGAAGGTATTGAAGAAGTGAAGAGTCAGAGAGTTGAAGTTGGAGAGTCTGAGGAAGGAAGTTATTAATTATTCATAACTTTTTTCCTTGTAATTATAACTATGAGTACCTATCATTACTCATTATACATTAATTTTATGTGATTGATTTGAAAGAAAGGCCAGAATGACTTTTTGTATTAAAATTAGACATAAATTCATTATTATTATAGCTAGATAATTTTGCCCCAAAGTTATCCGCCAGTTTCTGCTCAGTTCGCCCTCATCAGCATTATTGCAATACTTCCAGCTTTTGGCTGTTGGATTTTGACACCATCCATCTCAAGAATTCGGCTCAGTCAGCTGTCCTGTGGACCCTATGGATATTAGGGGGGAAATATAGTAAGCTTGCCATCTCCATAGGATGACTATTGTATAGAAAACAAATGCGCCAATTCCATTTACTGTTCTATCCTTTCCCTGAAATTACTAATACAGTTGCAATATTGTTAATCTATTTCTTGGGAGAGGGACTACAGTTTTAACACCACTTGCAAATGCTAGAGACAATATATGTCAGCTAATACAAAAACTAACATTACTATTCCATGTAGCTAAAGTTTACATGCCTTTTGATCAGAAAATGGGCAACAGCAATTGATTCCATCAAGCGTGAGAGGGATTACAGTCCCATTAACCACCACAGTAGTATTTGTAGGAATAAACTTGAAAATCTGAGCTAAAATTTATTTCATACAGTAAATCTATGCCCTAGTGTATTATAGTATCATTGGCATAAGTCTTACCTCACGGATCTTGTCAGAACAGCAACTTTGACAAAAGTGCTATGTCATTCAGCTGTCAACGCGCCTCGGTTGTTAGTTGCTAACGAGAGCACGTGATCCGTTTCCAATCCCGTAAACATCTTATATCTATGGTGTAACATATAAATATCGCAATTTTCCATTTTGACCAATTAGTGTGGGGCTTCGCTCGCTTCGCTCGCTCGCCAATTAATAGGACGTCGTGAAAAAGAAAAGTCTCCCACAATTGTCTGTCCTGATGGTGGAACGTGCAAAGATGGTCAAACCTGTTGTAGTGTAGTGGGAGGAAGATATGGATGCTGTCCTAATCCCGATGCTGTTTGTTGTAGCGACATGACTCATTGCTGTCCCGAAGGCTACAGTTGTGGAACTACAAAGTGCTTCAAGGCTGGAGCTGGTCACCCTCTGCTCAAGTCGGTAGGGTATCTGTCAAAGCCGTAAAAAGACATACTTTAACTGTCTGAATGTATTATGTAATACTGACTTCCTCCTTAAATGATGTTGTGTTGTTATTTGTAGTATTATAAGGGAAAAAGCATTTCGTGAAATGAAAAAAGATGTAGGGATGACCACTGCTCAAAAAAGTAAGGAAACAAGAAGGATGGAAATTGTTCTGTATATCCAGCCAACAATCCCTACATATACATACATTACTGCACTATAATCTACCCGACGTATATGTAGGGATTGTTGGCTGGATATACAGAACAATTTCCATCCTTCTTGTTTCCTTACTTTTTTGAGCAGTGGTCATCCCTACATCTTTTTTCATTTCACGAAATGCTTTTTCCCTTACTTGTTCCTGGTCTTTTTTTCCTCTCTTTTATGGTTTTAGAGTTCATTCTTCTATATGTATGCAGGGACAGATGAAAGAAGAATAGTTGAGTCAAGGTGTTGTTCATAGGCTCCGACTGTCCTTAAATCTGAAGGACAGTCCTTAATTTTTAGACTTTGTCCTTCGTCCTTCAATGGCTTGCTACTGCCCTATTGTTTGTCCTTAAAGTTGTCTAGCCAGCTACATATCAAACTATGCAAGCAGTTACAGCACATTATTATTATGGGCCTGGCAAATATGCAATGCATGCTCTGCTGGGCATGTGCTGCGCTTAGCCTCGTACCCAGGCCTTATTATTGAAATAGGGCCTGGTATCCACTGTTTGCGCGTGCGCGACCCCAGCATCTATGAATATCATTATAATGTGCCGATGACGATGTAGAGTGGGCGGTACTAATTAGATGACTCGATCTTTGCCGCAGGAACAAGACTCTGTAGCAAAGTTCTCCTTGGAAGCAGACTTTAAAGAGATGATTATGGAGGGTTCACACACTTCTTTCTCAGTCCTCTGACCTGATCCTCCATCCGGACCAAGAACTGTGCTTCTCATCCCAGCTAGCTACTACTTTTTCTTATTACGAATCTCGCGCGGCCAGACCTTACTGAGACTAATAGAAGTTCTGGTGGTCCACTACAAACGGCAGAACTTGGCTCTTTCCAGTCGGCAGTCAGACGTACAAATACTTCGTTTTTTTAAACAGACCTGATGGGCCAGGCTCTGTTCTTCTACACTATGCTCTACATAAGGCAAGCCCGACGTCTCCAAGGGAAAGCGACGGCGTCAGAAAAACAAGTAACTATGGTTTGTAGCCGACCTTATCAGTAGCTGAAGCTGGAGAAGCACCTTCCATTGTTCTAGCTAATTACTAGCAGCCGTCATAGAAACAAGGCCCCGCCCAATTATTGTGACGTTTACGTATCCTAAAATTTCCGAAAGTGCACAAATTCACGGAAAAGCGTGAAAAACCAGCACATGCGCAAACAGTGGATACCAGGCCCTTATTTTAATAAGGCCTGGGGACGAGGCTAGTGCTGCGCTATGAGGTCAGTGCTGTGCATGCATTTAAGTACTGGGCGTGGTTATGTTAATTAGAGGCGTGGTGATTAAATTATACATGTAGATGGGTGTGCATGTGGTTTGTGTCCTTCAAACATTTTTAGAAAAGTTGGAGCCTATGGTTGTTGTAGCTATACTTGGAGGTTGGAGATGCTGAAATAGAGTCTACTGTGGTGAATCTAAATCCCCGAGTGGATACAGTAGTCTATCATCATTATCTAGAGCTAACTAGTTAGTTAGTAGCTAGCTAGCTAGAGACAGCTGAGTAATATTAGGGTAAAACGGGGTAATTCCGGTCACTCTTTATGACTGCTATGTTCAGTCCCTCGAAACGCAGAGGTTAAGCAAGGATGAGCTTCGAAAAAAATTTTTCCCAGACAGCACCACATTAGTACAGTTTATGCTCCAAAAAGATAGAGTGCAGGTTGAAATAATGTAGAATTAAAAATAATTTAAAGTGTGCAGCTAATAAATTGATAAAATCAAATTCATGGGGTAATTCCAGTCGGCTCATCTATTTTGCAGTTAAAGCTGTATAAAAGATTTATGAAGTTGTATTATAATTATTTGCACCTGTTTAGATGCAACATGGACCTGGAGACAGTTGTAACTAAGTTCTATCAACCATTTGCAGTGATTTAGATTGAAAAAGATGATGAATTCAATAATAATGTAATAGCATGGTCAATTCCTCTCCTCCTTGCCCAGAACCTTGAGGGTTACTTCTCTGGCAGTTCCAGATAAAGGTTAAAACTTAATACTTACAAAATGTTTTTTCACACACAATTGGTAAGGGGTCTGGCTCGAGAATAGTCTAGATACTAGGTCCTGTAAGCTGTAAACTATAGTGGCAATATTTCCTCTGTGTCTGATCTTTAGCTGCAAACTAAAGTGTAGTTACTTTCAGTATAAATGTAGTTAATAGTCTCACAGTTATGAGCTGCCTGCTTACCTTATCTCAGTAGCTATATACAAAATTCTTAAGTTTTGACTAACAGGCCTACCGTGATCATGTCAAACGTGACAGAATAACAAGTGCTCCTCTGCCAACAGGAAACAAGGTATATGCTAATCATTCTACCCAAATGTAGTCAAGTGAACTAGCTACCTGTAGCAGTGATTTGGTGCAAAAACTCTGTAGATACTGACATTCTTTCTCCGCGTGACCGGAATTGCACCGCGACCGGAATTACCCCGCTTTACACTATAATTTCGAATAATTGGATATCAAATACATGCGCATTATTATAGAAAAGATGGCTTCGTAATTGAATTAGTCGAGTGCTGTGCTCCGTAGTGTCTCCTTTTTCATCGACTCTTTCGAGGATCAACGAGTAGAAAAGATCGTAGTTGGTAGAATTTGGAGTAGATTTATCCAGAAATCATAGCTGTAGCTTAAGTGGTTCGAGAGATATGGTTGTCTAAGAATGATAATAATAATAATAATAATAATAATAATATAAAATAAGGGAAAAAGCATTTCGTGAAATGAAAAAAGATGTAGGGATGACCACTGCTCAAAAAAGTAAGGAAACAAGAAGGATGGAAATGGGATCAATCTTTATTCTGTATATCCAGCCAACAATCCCTACATATACACACATTACTACACTATAATCTGAAGTTACCCAACGTATCTGTAGGGATTGTTGGCTGGATATACAGAATAAAGATTGATCCCATTTCCATCCTTCTTGTTTCCTTACTTTTTTGAGCAGTGGTCATCCCTACATCTTTTTTCATTTCACGAAATGCTTTTTCCCTTACTTGTTCCTGGTCTTTTTTCCTCTCTTTATGGTTTTAGCTATGTATAGAGTTCATTCTTCTATGTGTATGCAGGGACAGATGAAAGAAGTTCTCCAATAGTTCTCCAATAGCATACCAGCCCAATCGTTATCAACGAGTCAAGGTGTTGTGTTATTGTTGAGTTCTACTTGGAGGTCGAAGATGAGTCAATCGTGGTGAATCTAAATCCCTGAATCGATACAGTAGTCTATCATCATCATTATCCAGAGACTAGCTAGCTAGAGGCTGAGTAATATTATAATTTCTAATAATTGGATATCAAATACATGCAGCCTTGGCCCCTTCCAAGGAGACCCCTGGCCTCCTTGCCAGCTCCCTCTCTCGCCCAGCTGATATCCTTCTACCCAATTGGAAAGGGGGCCGTCCTGCAGCTCTGGATGTCCATGTAATCAGCCCCCTGCAGCAGCAGACTCTAAATGAAGCCTCCTTCACCCCAGGCCATGCCCTTCAGGTGGGAGTGAACCGCAAGCTAGCATCCTCTTTATCAGCTTGCCGCTCGGCAGGCTTGCACTTCATTCCTCTGGTAGCAGAAACATTAGGGGGCCTTGCTGACGACACAATTCAAACTGTTCGCTCCATTGGCAAGGCCATCGCAGACAGAGTGGGTACTACAGATTCCTCCAACTCTTCCAAGCACCTCTTTGGTCGACTAGCCATCGCCCTGTGGCGTGGCAACGCCTGTTTATGGCTACATCGCCTCCCAACTCTCCCCCCCTCTCTAGACGGAGTGCCATGACTTGGACTTATTTGTTTGTCTGTGTATAATCGAATTCCATTAAAAAAAAAAATTAAGGCATTCAAAAAAAAAATTATAGAAAAGATGGCTTCCTAATTGAATTAGTCGAGTGCTGTGGTCCGTAGTGTCTCCTTTTTCATCGACTCTTTCGAGGATCAACGAGTAGAAAAGATCGTAGTTCGTAGAATTTGGAGTGGATTTATCCAGAAATCATAGTTGTAGCTTGAGTGGTTCGAGAGATATGGTTATCTAAGAATAATAATAATAATAATAATAATAATAGAGAAGAAGAAGAATCCAGCGATTTACCTGTTTGTCGAAGCTCCCTGGTCCTGAAACTTGGTCTGCACATTGTAGTAGGCTCTAGTAGGCTGGATAATCATTCACAGTAGCTTTTGTTAGGTCTAAGTGGGTGAACTAGAATTTCACTTTAGTATTAGCATAGATACTATAACATCATGAACACACAAGATACATCCATTAATTGTGTATGCGGAGGTTATAGTATCTATGGTGCTACCGCACTCTCTGATAGAGAAGAATCCAGCGATTTACCTGCTTGCCGTATTTCTGAAACGGTAAGCTCCCTGGTCCTGAAACTTGGTCTGCACATTGTAGTAGGCTCTAGTAGGCTCTAGTAGGCTCTAGTAGGCTGGATAATCATTCACAGTAGCTTTTGTTAGGTCTAAGTGGGGGAACTAGAATTTCACTTTTGTATTAGCATAGATACTATAACCTCCGGACACGGGATTGGAAACGGGTGGTTCGCGCGAGATTTTAGGATACAATCCGCGTTGTTTGCTGAGTCAGCAAAGACGTTGCCAAACAGTATAGCTGAGGCAAGTATTTCGATAATGGCTGAAGCTATAGGAGAAATACAAGTAAGCAAAGATTGTAACCTTAAATCCAGCTATTATAGCTATGTAATTCACTTTTTAGGCCCCTCTCAATGAGTCTGAGATACATTCAGGCAGTAAAAGGTTTAAACTTCCTTCATTAAACGCTTCTGCATCTCTGCAAGCTGCAAGAGAGTTATATGCATGGTGCCTGGACTGCAGGAATGAATGTTAGCTTTCAAGTTTTGCTTTAATCCATAGCAAACTTGAAACAGCTCTGACTATTTAAAGTCAGCTGTAAACAAAGGTGGGGGTTTACCATTATAGCATTTATTCATCGGATGAATTCATCTTAATGTGGAAGAAATTCTTGGTGTCATCACAAAAATATGGTGGATTTCCCATCTTCCAGAATATCATCTAATAGGTTTTTTAGGTGAACATGATGGGGGATCTACTGTTACAGCAGCATGTCCATTTTGATACATTTATAGAACTGTGAAGGACAGAGTCCATGGTGAAAAAATATGTATGGAGTGGTTATTGAGTTTAGAGGAACTTTTGGATGAAGAGCTAGCTATAGAAGAAGCAGCAGTCCAATCTTCAGCAACTGGATCCTCAATGTGAACAGAAGTGGCTTGTATTTTGTATTAGATCTATATATAATATTATAGATGATGCGTTTGACATTTTTATTGATTAAAAAACTATTGTACGAGCAATTAAGGCTAGAGAAATATGTGGAAAAAAGATGAAATCATGGAAGAAGTAATGAGAGATGAATGAATTGGTCTATATATAGTTGCACTGGATATGAATGTCGAAATTGGGAAGGAGTTGCTGAAAATGATCATTGAAGGGTGGATCAAGATGAGTGAATTGCGTGGAAAAAGTCCCTCCAATGTTCTAAAGGACTGCACAAAGTCCTCATCACCAATAATCAAGAATTCATGCAGCATGCTTTTTTTTTCTGTTATAATGATTCATTCATGTTTGGAAATCATTCTCTGCTTTGCATTTTCTTTTTCCAAATCAGGCTTGGAACTGTGAGCCCTGCAATTGCCTCTAACTGGACCTCTGCAAAATGTATTAATCACCCATAGTGCTTGAGTGTTGTTGATAAATTCCTCAACACTAGGATTATCATGAGTTCCACCCAAAAAACTTTTCAGAAGGTGCTCACTCAATTTTTTTTCCACTCCATCAATGGAAAACAGAATATTCCATAAATGATAATACTATAACAAGGAATATTAGCAAGCTAACAAGAAGCTCTAGCTACCTGTCATTTTCAAACCCAGCAAGGTCTCAGGGCTAAGGAGCATTTTCTTTTTCTCAACTTTGGAAAACCCTTTCCTTGCTTTTATGCTCCATCCAAATAGACAAGAATAGACAAGAAACTCTTCTTTTAGCCACTATATATAAATGTAATGATAAAAATCGTCACAGGTAGGAATATCCATGCATTCAGTTCAGAGTTGACCAAATTGGGTTTTTAAAGTTTATGGTTATAGCTAGCATAATTATGATGTGTAACTTAAGGCCTACACTAAAAGTCAACTACTCTAACTATGCACATGCAAAACTACTTTTATTTTGCTACAACATCAACTGGTTATTTTTCATAGTAAACTTCTCCCAGACTGGTAAATTGAGCACACAATTACACACATTAATGGCCTCCTGAACTTACAAAACCCAGATTTTTTTCCAGTAATATTTAAGTCTTAGAAAAAAAAAGCATCCTATAACAAACTTTATCTCTATGTATACCATTTGGTGGAAAATTTAATGCAAAATAGCTTAATTCAACACAGAAAACCTTTCACACAGTTTTCTTCTCCAGGAATTGACCAACCACGGCAAAAACTAGCCATATCAATGAACTAGGGTTTAAAGTTTTGTTTTAAGTATCAAAATGAGTAGTATAAAGTATTAGACAAAACTGTTTTCTTACTGGCTCGCTCTATTCATCCGTTTCAGAGCGATGTCTTTATTCTCTTTTTATGTGCGGTCAACAAAAATTACAACGCGGAGTGCACGCAAGCAATTCAATGGTTGTCATAGGCGCACGTGAGCCCGTTTCCAATCCCGTGTCCGGAGGTTATAGTATCTATGGTATTAGTCTATAGGCGGCGCAAACGGCCGTCCGAGTCATATACATAGAGAGTGCTACCGCACTCTCTGATAATACATTAATTAACTACAAATTAGATTGAATCTTGCAAAATGCTGAGTGTGCATTCTCGCGCATGCTCAACTTTGAGTCTCGAAAATCTCACCGGAAAAGGTGAATGGCATGCTAATAGGTTAGAACAGTCACTAACTAGCTCTTCAAAGCTTACTTCCCGAGTGAAATTTTAAGTAGTGCGCATGCGTAGTAGTCGGTTTACGGATGACGCCTGACTAGCCTCGTTCCCAGGCTAGCTCTCAGTGAAACAGGAAATGTGGGGGCGGAAAGGAGAGCCCGGTTTCTACTGCACGCACGGGCGTGTAAATTTTGACCACATAATTATATTCATAACACGATTGATGATGTAATTATTAAGTAAACGTCACAATTAGTACAAACGCGCGTAGTACGAAATTGCATGTCGCTTGTGCTTGTGTGAGCAGAGTGCAGCCATTGCCTTGTTCAGCAGTTCTGGATTATCATAGAAGTGGGCTTTTAGGATCAACAAACTCCTGGATGTCCCTGAGCTAGCTCCAGATGACCTGTCACGCGAAATCCGGTCCCCCCCCAAAAGCGGTCCTCCCGGACCAAACGTAGCTGCCAAAATCAGTCTCCCGGACCAAAATTGGCTGCCAAATACAGTCCCCCCAAGCAAATTATGGTCCCCCTCCCGGACCAAAATTGGCAGCAAAAAATGGTCCCCCTCCATACTGAAGTAAGTCCCCCAACTCATAATCTCAACACAGCTAAGAGAAAAAAAAATTATACAGTATAGGGCATGGCCTCAGTATAATTATTATTAAAATTATTATAGCTACATCTATTATACATCTACCACAGTTCCACTTCTTCCGATTGTCCATATATATGTTCTGGGAATCTTGACACAACTTGTGTGGTACCATTCTTTACATTGGTAACACTCAACCATCTTGTGTCCATCATCCGGCAGTCTGCATGTGCAGTACACCTTGACCACCTCTGTTCTTGCTGGTACAAGCTTCTTCACACGCCTTTTAATTTTCCCAGGGAATGGCATTAACAGTTTGTTTGACAACCCATCTATCAAATGTTACCGCATCATTGCCTGGTCAAATCTGACAGTCGAGGGGTCCTGGCCATTGTACACGCTGATGCAAGTGCAAAAAGTCCACAATCGTACCCACCTACAGGGTTCAAAATAACAATCTCAAAATGTCTGGTCACCATGGCCTTGCATGCACTGGCTAATTTGAGTGGTCATTTCTAATTTTGCATGGTTGTGCCGATACCTCTGGCAAGCGTCACATTTATCAACCTATGCCATCACCAAAATGATATAGCTAATATTATGATCATTGCTTGCATGCTGGTAGCACAGAATAAATTATATAGACAGAATTATAACTCACAAATTCATTAACATCTTTTATGATTCCAGGCCAAATGAATCTCTCATTAATACGTGCCACTGTTTTCTTCAACCTTAGGTGTCCAGAAGTTGGCTCTGAGTGGCAAGACTCCAAAATTCTCAATCTTTCTTCCCTCTCTGAGATATAATGCACCTGTAGCAAAATGCAACTTGAGATAGTAACTACACATATTTATATTTCAACATTTTTATTGCAGGTAGCTATGCATACAGATTTACAGTATAACTCACTTGCTCTCCACCTTTCTTCTTGAAAAATACTTCACCCTTTCTCACAATATTTCTCTCTGCCTTTCTATAAATGACCCTCTTTTCATTCTTAGTAGCTCCTACAAAGAACGTTAGCACGGGTGGTGATATAGGTATCTACACTGGCTGTACTGTATGGCTAGCAATAGACTCTAGTTAGTAGTTACATTACCTGGAGGGTAAATAGCATCCTGAAGGTATTGCACCGTATCCCTCACAAATACAGCTTCTCTATCTTCTTCAGTCTCAGAGCATGAATCCATGACACAGCCAGACACCAAAAATGACAGAGAACTAGCCGAGCACGTTGTATTATTGCGCATGGTTGCGCAAGGGGACCAATTTTTGCAAGGGGGGACGGTTTTTGGCAGCTACTTTTGGTCCGGGGGGACCACTTTTGGTGGGGGACCGGATTTTGCGTGACAGACCCCTTCCCATCACACATCTGTTAAGCTTGCAAGAGGAGAATAGTTTCCTTGGAGAAGGCAACTGCAAACATTACTAGCTTCAAAGAGCTGGCCAGATCTTCTTTGCGGAGATCCCTTGAGAGCAGGGGCACGAACATGTCCTTGCCATCAAATACAGCTCGGATAGCCAGCTTCTGCTCTTCCTTCAGCAACAGTTCGGTAAACCAAGCATTGACAGGGCATGAGAAAGCGCTTGCGGATAGTGGGAACTTGAATCGCTTGAAGAAACGCTAGAAGAAACACTCTCAGAAACGAACTCGCCATCTTGCACAAAAAAACGCTGATTAGACAAAATAATAATAATTATGATGAAATCAAAAACGGGAAAGTACGGAGGGAATCCAAATCCCCCGGAATGTGAGGGATCCGGTCTGCAGTAGAAACCAGGCTCTCCTTTCCGCCCCCACATTTCCCGTTTCACTGAGAGCCTGGGAACAAGGCTAACGCCTGACGAACCTGGCCTGCTGTATCCGTGCGCGTAGTCCGTGACCGCGCGTTTCAATGATTGATTTGCCACAATTACATGTATAATTAAAATCCGGAAACGTTTCACATCCTTACGGTACGGAGTATTAATTATTATCTATGACGAGACTAAAACAAACTTCAACGGTGGGTCGGCGACGTCTCTATTGTATACTCTTCTAGCACACAACCAGCAGGTGAGTTTTTACTGCGTACAGAAACTAATACTATGGTTTGTGGCAGTTTAAAAAAAGTTTTAGAAATACTCTTTTCAAAAATGGAGTGAAGTACATTACTGCTATTACGTTTGTTTCTTCTGTGTAAACATGGCCAGCTTTACTAACTGGCTAATAGCTATGATCAGGGTGGTGGCACATAGTAACCAAGGCATGCGCACTAATTAACCACAAAATTACCGCGCTAAAATAAACATAATAGCAGCTGCTGCTTTGGCACATATAAAATCCATGCTAGCATGAATAATGAACAAGTCATTGCAACTCAGGGACTATGCATGGGAATGAGCCAATATTTGGTAACTACTTGGTAAGGTCTAAAAAGTTACATTTTGCTTTAGTTTATAGCTAGTACAGAATGTGCAAGACACAAGATCCTATAATGGATAAATTGAAAAGTAGAATGTGAATTGACAAAAACTAAATGTAATTTTTATGGCAATAAGTAAAAGAAGCTGTATATCAAAAATCAGCCATTGATTCCAAGTGGTTATTGAGATGCAACGCAGTTTACCTTGAGAATGAAATCAGTCATAACATCAGTCATTTTGATTGGTCCTCCTTCATTTTTTGTGTATGTGGTACTATTCTGATACTTAATAATGTGGTGCAAGTTAGAAATTTCTATCATGAATAGTTTTTAAGTTAATTTTCCCTAGCAACCATGCGTGGGCGGAGTGTGCCTGCACCCTTAATACAAGATCTTATCATGGCAGCTGTGAACAGGAAGTAAAGGGTCGGCTAAGGCCATATAAATTATTCTCATCCTGTCAATTTCCTGTTTTTGGTGCGGGTGAGTGGCATTTATTATGTATTGTATCACATTGATGTGTGGCTATCCTGGAAAATCCCCTCTATGAATGAACAGTTTACACAAGAACCACTGCATTCATGGCTAGATAAAACTTTGTATACTAGTAGCTATATCAGAGAGTGGGGTAGCACTCTCTATATAGAGCGGTTGCATGTGACATCACCGCGCACTGCGCGGATGGTTCTGCATGGCAAAAGCAGCATGGCAGCTGTGGGAGATCTATTAGATTACTACTACACTCTACAGGATTCTGATAGTAGGAAGCGATATAAACAAAAGTTATCGTTATTTGAAGGCATGTGATGCTCAAAAAGAACCAGCTCAGCCAAAGTGATGAGTTCCCAGACTTCAGGTACTTAATAATATACCTACAACCAGTT